>CAUYQV010140850.1:0-52194 GCA_963574575.1 Galagoides demidoff
GGCTAAGGCGCCAGCCACATACACCTAAGGTGGCGGGTTTGAATCCCCAGCCTGGGCCCGCCAAACAACAATGATGGCTGCAACCAAAAAAATGGCCAGGCGTTGTGGCTGGCGCCTGTGGTCCCAGCTACTTGGGAGGCAGAGGCAGGAGACTGGCTTGAGCCCAGGAGTTGGAGGTTGCTATGAGCTGTGATGCCATGGCACTCTACCCAGGGGGATAGCTGGAGGCTCTGTCTCAAAAAAAAAGAAAGAAAGAAAGAGGACACTCTTTTTTAGATTTCTCAAAAGTGATGTCTGATATAACAAGTCAAACAAAAGGCATGAAGGGAATGATAATATGTGGGTAAGTGAATAAGATATATATGTGTGTGTGTGTGTGTGTGTGTGTGTGTGTGTGTGTGCATCTATAAATGTTGTTTACATATAACTAAAATATCTCTGGACAGATACACCAGAAATAAGCAACAGTGGCTGAACTGAGTGGTTGGAGAATTGAGGTGAAAGGGAGATCTTTTACTCTTTCACACCTCTTAAATTTTGAACCATGTGAATATACGCCTATTCCAAAAACAAAACAATCTTTCTGTTCCCACAGTTAGCAATGTGAACAAGGCCTACAAGTGGAAGAAGACTGATCACGGGAGGCGCAGAATGGGGCTGTTGAGAGAGGACAGTTACACATTACACATGCACTGTCAGATACACACAGTAAAGTAGGAGCCATCAGTAGAAAGAGGGAACCATCCCCCTGGCCTGGCCACCGTGAAGGAGAATCCCTGCAGGACAGACATTGGGAGGGAAGGAAAGCTACTGATTTAGGATGTTGCTGTCCTGTCATGGGTCCTACAAAACCATAAGAAAAATTGGTTTTTCAGTTTTGCTTTCAAGCCTACCACTGTCTGTAATTCCTTTATGTCCTGCAAATAAATGATAGAAGAGGCTTAGCAAATATTTTTTTCTGAAACGTGTTCAGTGAAAGAATGGTTTCATGATGATCAAATAGGTTTGTGAAGTCCTACCTCTCACCTTTGACACTTGCATATTCACGAGGCACGGGAGCATTCCCAAACTCGTTTGTTTTTAACCTAAATACCTATTAAGAGCCCATGGAAAATAATGTTTACAAGGTCAATTTAGAGAAACTAGCCCTGTTCACTTCACCAGGTTTTACCCTCATCTTATGCCAGGTATAATAATAAGGTCACAATTTAACAGGTATTTTTTTTAAAGAAACAATAACCATGTTTCAATTATATTTTTAATTTACTAAAGATAAGGAACTTAGGGCCATCAAACTTTCAGCTATCAAATTTGATTATCAACTTCATGGTATTTTCAGAAAAGTAATATGACACTATGAGAGTATGATTTGAATGTAAATTTTCTACTGTACAGCCTGGTTGAGTAATATAATTTCTATCTGTTGCATTCACTGCGATATCCTCAACTAGAACAATGGCATATAATAGGTAGTTGATAAATATTTATTAGATGATTAGGTGACAGCATGAATAGAATACACTAGTTAGTAATACAAACTAGCTAATAATGAGATCCAAAACACCACCGCTATACTAAGCCACTTTTGTCCTTTTTGTTTTTGTCATTCTAAATGTACTCCCAGACACTGTGCCACCTCAAAGGAAGAGCATTGCAAGCACTGTTATATAGACATTTTTTTAAAGAGCAATTGTAATTTAGCAAGGTCTGGTCATTAGAAAGTGACATGTATTACATTTAGCGGGCAATTTTAAATAAGGATAGTGTCTTCGGGTTACCTCCCAATCTGCGGCAACCCTCAGCTCCTTGGAACTAACCTGGCTTGGGTTTGTCAGTGTCTAAAACCATGAAATGTGTCAGAGTCTGGATCATGTCAAAGTCAGACAGTGCCCAAGCAGCTTAGCATATCACTGTCAAATGCCAGAATGGAGGCTTGCTGAGTCATCCTCGTATCCTTCAGGGAGCAGGAAAATATTATACAACCTCTCTGGCCCCAAGTCATCCCTGGGGCAAATCAAACTTGGGCAAATTAATTAAGTCATACATTCATTCAGTCATTCCTCAAATATTTACTTACTGTCTACTAAGCTCCCAGTGGAATACTAGACACTAAATCACTCCACATAGGCTCCCTCCCTAATAATAATAACAACACACAATGTGCGGTTACCGTGTACCAAGAACTGTACAAGAACTTGACATGACGTCTCATTCAACTTCACAGCAACCTTCTGGGAGAGCCACTCTGGTTACCACACATTCCAGATGAGGACACTAAGGCACACAGAGGTGACACAATACAACCATACTTTTACATAGTTTTTATGAGAGTGAGGTAGCAGGATTCTGAACACAGGTTCATCAACCGCTGAGCAATAGTGGACCCTGCCTGCCCTAAAAGCAGGCATATGCATCAACATTTTTGCATAACGGGAGCTAAAATTCATGGACCACCTTCTACGTGCAGTCCCCAGGTTTCATACTTGTGCGTGGATCTCAATCGGTAGACTCATACAATGAAATAGTAGACAGTGGGGATGAAAAGCCCAGGACTCATGAGCTAGATGCCTGACTCAAATCCCAGCTCTGCCACGTGCTGCCCATGTCCTTGAGCAAATGATTTCACCTCTCTGTGCCCCAGTCTTCTCATCTATAAAAGATGAAAGTATGTGCTTCACAGAGTAAATATTATTCAATCAGCTAATTATATAAACAAAACACTTAGACCATTCCTGGCACACAGTGAGTCTTACATGTCTTAAGTGTTTGGTTTTTTTTTTTTAATCTTTGTGAAAATGTAATTTAGGCAAACAACAAAAGGTGCTTTTAAAATAGAAATCCTGGAGGGAAATGGAGAGGTTGGAAGAAAGCTAAAGCCCCACCCCACACCTCGGGAGGTCATGCCCCTTTTGAGAATTTCCAGCTACTTTGCCCCAAGCTGTCTCAAGTTTCCAGCTACTGCTCCATCTTCTGGGAAGACTCTGACCCAGTGCCCAGCCCCCCCTGCTGTCACCTGAACACTGGACTTTAGGCATCTGGGAAGACCAAGGTTGTGATGTAGGAAGAACTAGGCCTACTAAGTTTTAAGTGAAACACTTTACAATTGCCACAGATTAAAACAAGAATACACCAGCAAGAGGTACTTTTATAATCTCAGAATATTGTAATTTCCTATATATTTCCTAAGAGGGGGGAAATCTTTTAGAAAAGATGATCATTAAGATTGTGTTTCTGAGTTATGTGTTGTGTTCTTTTTCTGGAAGACTCTGGTGATTGCTATATGATTACACATTGAAGGATACATTATCAGCTGGCCTGTGTGAAACCCTCAGTAGTCTGAAGTACTTCATTAGTCATTGGTCTTAATGATGGTTCTAGCTTATCCCTGTTCTGAGTGAGGAGTTCTGGATTACCTACAGAATGGGTAAGTGGTCTTACCAGTTGCAATACTGATCTGGTCCATGTTAGAACTGTGGTGCCTTTTCCTGCTATTCTGTGCAAAACCCCAAACTACTTTTGCCCTAAAACACATGAAGCCTCTAGACTCCCAAAACAAAATAGCTTGCCAATGAAGTTGAAACCTCATTCCAAGTTGTTGATCAAGTTGAAAGCAAATTATTGGTGACTGACCAAAGTGTTTACTGATGAACTAGTTACTGTATATGGCAGCCTCACTCTGTCTTCAGCCTCTTCTGTTGTTTTGGAGGCCTTTGTCCTTCCTAATGTTTATTAAAATTTAACTTAAAAATTTTTAAATTAAAATTCTGAGTCTGTGTAATAGCATTTGGGAATGGGAGAGAAGGATCTAATCAAGGACTTTTTAAATATATGAATAATAAGAACAAATATTTATTCTGTTACAGTTTGTTTTTCAACATAGCTTAAAGAAAAGATTGGCATACACATAAATTCACCTGGGAAACTTGATCTCAATGGCTTGACCTAGACTATAATAAATAAAGATAAACATTATAGAGTTGATAACTTCCTAGTGGGTAGGACCATATTTGTCTACATCACCAGTAGCTGATATAAAGAGCCTCTTAATACATACTTTTTATGAGGGTGAAGTGTTTGCCTCCAATCGCTCTGTAAAATACTGGCTGACTTTAAATTTCATCATAAAATGCCCAACTCACAGTACATTTACTAAAGTAACCTATGATACTTTTAGACAAATACCTAAATTTGTCTATATGGAAGCTGATTGCAAAGTTAAACATTGTTAAAAACAGAATCAATAAAAATATTTTTATTTCCTGTTAGGCTTGCTGGCTAATAGAATTCTATTTTGGTTTTGTGTGTGTGTGTGTTAGTAAGTATTATGTCTCTCACTCCCAGCAAATCATTGAGATCTTCTGTGAAGGCACCTCATATCCAACTGTGGATTGCACTAAGCTCAATGCATAATTACAAAGTCTCCAGTAATTATGGTTTATGTAAGCATACTTTTGAAGATTTTTATAATGGAGAAAATATTTGCTGGAGGAAATTCTCATCAAAACATGATTTGCAAGAATGTTGGTTACAAAGTTCTTTCTCAATGCATAATAGCATTCCATAAATAACAGCATTAACTATTGCACCAGCCATGAGAGGTCATCAAGTGGGAATATTATATTCCATTCTTTTATAGTTTGGGGAAACTAAAGCCTTTCCTGGTTTACCATATTGAGTTAGGCACACCTGTTTTGTCTCTCATAGAAGTTTGCCGTTCCTACAAGGTTGTGAACTCTAGGCCGCCGGAGACCGTACTTTAATTATCTTTTGAAATAATATTTATCAAGGATTTTCTTGGCAGAAAACTCAGACCACACTATGCAAAAATAAAAATCTGTCAGCAAGACCACTATACATACTTTGGTGTTTAAAAAGCTCTGTATGCTTATATTTAATGACTTTCAAAAAGTTGTGTACATTTGAGTCACCTAAGGCTCATGATAAATGTTGACTTTTATTCAGACAGCCTCAGGTAGGACCCAAGAGTTTATATTTCTATCAAACTCCCAGGAGAGACTGAGGTTGATGGTCCACAGACCACACCTTGAATAGCATGGCCTATAATTTGCCTATATAACATCTGTGGTCATAACTTAAAATATTTGATCGTTTTTTCGAGTGTAGTATTGGTGAAATTTCTTCCTTTATTTTTAAAAAAATGATCCCAAGTGAGAAATTGGTGCCTACTCTGGTGGTCATGGTGACGTTACAGAACTAGAAAAAAATGTCTTTGTGATTCAGGAAAGAACATTGAAGTCTTTGCTGGATGTTGGTCCCAGGGGATTGATGGAGAATAATATAGCCAATGAAAATGACAGCATTTAGAAAAGAGAAATATTTTGGATGGTCTCAGCAAAGTGGAAGTGATGTGAAGGCATCACAAAAGACTAGGAGGCCCAGGGAGCAGAGCTTAGGTAGGTGAAAATCCGTGACAGTCCACACTCAGGTTCCTACGGCTTATGAGCACTTACCCTGATTATTCGCAATGCACTGGGTTCCTCTGGTATAGTGTGAAAGTTTTCAGAGCAGAAACCATATATCTCATTCAACTTTGTCTCCCCAGCAGCAAGCAAATAGTAGACACATAGTTGACAATAAATAAATAAGTGTCTTTCAACCAACTAATGTATAAGGGCACTTAATGTGGCTATGGTAGGCACAAAAGGCAACAGAGACTAAAGTTCAGAGCCCATTGCACACCTGAGACTTGAGTTAAAAATGGTTTGGGTCAGGGCATCATTTTCCAAAGTATGTTCCAAGAAATACTAGTCTCACATGGTGTTCCTGGAAAAAGAGTGAATGGCTAAGATAGTTCAGGAAATACTGCATTCAGTGTCCCCAAATGTGGCCTTGAGGAAGTGTGTATTAACCATATGAAAGAATTATATACCTATTTATATTGAGAATAAAGTACTTAAGAGAATTTAACCAAGCAGTTCTCCAACTGATCTGACTTATGCCCACTCTTCATGTTCCTGCAGTAACATGTCATAATTTTTCATGGAAGAAAAGCTTTGGTTTCTATAAGGAAATATATTACTGATTCCAAGATGGAACTGCCAAGAGCACTGTAAATCCCTTATCCGGCAAAAATGAGATAACTCTTCTTTCTCATACACACCCCGTGTAGTAGCTGGAGGGGACTCCTGAGTTCCCATGGAGGAGTCCCTGGCTCGAGGCATTTCTCTCTGCACCTCTGCAGAGGTTAACAGAGGAGTAAAGCCTGGTCCCTCCCTGGGCATACCCTGCAGCCTGGGGCAGACCATCAGGGATGTGGTAATTGTAGACAGAACTGATTTAAACCTGGCGTTACCATTCTGTAATCAGCCTGCCCTCTAACTCTTGGACAGCCATGGCCAGAGAAAACAAAATCACCCCTGGACCAAAGTGACTCTAGTTATACGTGTGTAAATCTCTAGAAGAGATTATTTGTTAAAGATGCCTAAAAGGAATGACTGATAAAAGAAAAAGAAGTTGTTTACAATTTATTTTCTCCTTTCTAAGGCAATGAACTGAGATTATAACTTTCAAATACAGATACAAGTGGGAAGAATAGTATAAGAAAAACTGCACACTTATCACTCAGCTTCAACAATTATGACATTTCTCAATTTGTTTTCATTTATACCCTCCCTTACTTTTTGTTTGTTTTCTAGACTATTTTATAGCAATCTCCAAACATTATGGCATTTCAACTGAGAATTGTTTCTGCATCTCTCTACCTAATAAGGCATATATATATATATATAAAAAATACACTTTATATATATATAATACCACATATATTCCATACCATTATCAAACCTAACAGAATTAACATTTCCTTAATATCATCTGATAGTGAATTCATATTCAAAATTCTAAGATTATTTATAAGATAAATATAAGCTCGGCACCTGTAGCTCTGCGGCTAGGGTGCCAGCCACATACACTGGAGCTGGCGAGTTTGAACCCAGCCCAGGCCTGACAAACGACAATGACAACTACAACCAAAAAATAGCTGGGCGTTGTGGCAAGCACCTATAGTTCCAGCTACTTGGGAGGCTGAGGCAAGGAAATTGCTTAAGTCCAGGAGTTTGAGGTTGCTGTGAGCTGTGACGTTACAGCACTCTACCGAGGGCCCCATAGTGAGACTCTGTCTCCCCCCCCAAAAAAGATACATATAATTGGCCAGGCTTGGTGGCTCCCATCTATAATCCTAACACTCCGGGAGGATGAGATGGGTGGATTGCCTGAGCTCAGGAGTTCAAGACTAGCCTGAGCAACAGTCAGACCCCATCTCCAAAAATAGTCAGATGTTGTGGTGGGTCCCTGCAGTCCCAGCTACTTGGAAGGCCGAGGCAGGAGAATCTTGAGACCAAGAGTTTGAGGTTTCTGTGAGCTGTGATGCCACAGCACACAACAAAGTAAAACTTAATCTCAGAAAGACTTTAAAAGATATATATACATGAATAATAAAACAGAAATACAGTCTAGCAAGGCGGAGGGGAGAAGAGAGAGAGAGGGAAGGAGGGGAGGAAGGAGTGTAACTGGCAGGATCTCACCTAATGTGTAAAATCTGAGGGTGGTCAGCACACCCCCTGGGTAAACTCTCAACCACAACTTGAACTCTACCTTATAAGTGAAAATACTGTAAACTAAAAATCTGTACCCTCATATTACTTTGAAATTTTTAAAAATGGAAAAGAGTAAAAATAAATAAAAGAGGACGGCACCTGTGGCTCAAAGGAGTAGGGCTCCGGCCCCATATGCCAGAGGTGGCGGGGTTCAAACCCAGCCCCAGCCAAAAACTGCAAAAAAATAATAGTAATTAATAAATAAACAAAAGATATATATCCAGTATGTATAGTCAAATCAAGACACAAACAGAGCCTTCCTCTGTGTCTCATTTTCAACTCTCAGTTCCCTTTTCTCTTTCTTATACTTTTTTCATTATTTTCTACTTTATTATTTTATTCTATGTTGGATGTATTTTTAAGATATTTTTTCAGAACTTATTATTCTAATATAATCAAAGAGTATGAAACAATGACAAAGGTAGAATCTTTTAAAATATGGACAGACTATGTACAAAATTAAATGAACTTAATATTTTGTCCTTTATGTCATAAATGTCCTTTATTTGTCCTAAGCTATTTTTTGCAGGAAAATAAACAAGCAATTCCTTAGCTCAGGAAGCATAATTTTTGAGTAACACTTAAGTTTCAAATGTTTCCTATAAATGAGGCAGGACTCTAAGCAGAACTCCCAGCCCCCATAATGCCCATTCTCAATGAAAGGAGTTAAAACATAAGAGTGCTGAGCTGAGCCAGTCTTCTCAAAAGATTTGCCTCTCTCTGTCCATATTTCTGAGTTGCCTTGAAATGATTAAAATTTAGACGGCATCACCTATGTGTGTTTCATCTTACACATGCCACAGATATCAAGAAACTTATGAAACACAATCTGATGATTTTCAGAAGCAGCATCTGGCTTCCTAAGAGTTTTGCCAGTTTGCCAACCCTATTTCAGAAAAGCTACATGCTAAATGGGTCACTTCATTGGCAAAGGCAGTAACTTCTGAGCCTTCATTTAGAAGAGATGAGAAAAGAAAGATAAATTGTGAAAAGAATTAGTAACACAATCTTTCAATCGCAGGTATTTCAATTGATTAACTGTCAGGCCAAGCATTTCCCTCAATTCAGGAAACCAACTCAATCTGTCTTTTGAAATGTTCTTTGCAATTTGTTAAGGCTTTTTGTCTAATCAAGAACACTACATACCTACTATTAGTTCAGGCTTGACTTGTAGGTTAGGATAATTTTCCATAAGAAATGTATACATTGTGTTGTATTCTATGCATTATAATACAGTTAATCAAAACTCAACAGGGGCTGGGCATAGTGGCTCAAGCCTATAACTCTAGCACTCTGGGAGGCCGAGGCAGGTAGATTCCTTGAGCTCAGTCAGGAGTTTGAGACCAGCCTGAGCAAGAGCAAGACCCCATCTCTACTAAAAAAATGTTGAAAAACTTAGCCAGATGTTGCGTCACTCACTTACAGTCCCAGGTACTCAGGAGAATGAGGCAGAAGGACCACTGGAGCCCAAGAGTTTGAGGTTGCTGTGAGCTATGATGACACCACAGCACTCTACCAAGGTAACAGAGTGAGACTCTGTCCCTACCCACCCCACCCCCCAAAGAACTCTTAACACAGAAGAGGATCATGCCAGAAGGTTTTTAAATAGACACATAAATGATAGGTGAAGATGTCTTTATAATTGTCTTCAAGATCTGTTACGACCATGATATCCCTTTATGCTCTGAACTCAAATTGAGCCGCTCCCTGTAAGCGCTTTCTTTCCAACATGTGTAAGAAACTTTCATTCAATATTAACAGATGCTGATTGGAGGACTATTTGGAAAGGACAGGTTGCACACCCACAATCTCATTTCTTAAGATTTATTAAAGTAATTTTGAGTTGAAATCTCCATTTACTTACAGGAACAAGAGGAATAAAGCAATCAGTTTTCTCCACATGGAGTATGCTATTCCCTAGTGTTGATCTTGATAAAGCAACCTCACTTTCACAAACCACTGAAAAACTAGAATTTAACCAGCTGGCAGAAGAACCAAGGCATCCATATGTCTTCTAATGGAGGTCAGAAAGAAGGTAAATTACTGAGAAAATGGGCAAAAATCTTTCCCCTAACATATAGTCTAATTTTTCAGTACATCTCCAGACACCAGGGTACAGCTTCAGTCATTTAAATCATTTTATTTCTACATTTTGCTTCACACTAAAAGGAGGATGGGTCATATGTGACACTGGTGCTCAAAAAGAGCAGTAATATATAAGAGCACCTTCCTTGACATGATACTATTGTCAGAGAAGCAACCATCTTTCCTGCAGGACAGATGTTACCGATCATGTCAATAATACATATGACTTTTCCTCCTGGTTTTATTCATCTTTGCTAACGGGCACATCCTTCAACCTCTGAGCTGTAATGGCTCCTGTCCAAATGGGCTTTCATTGCACACAAGAAGCTTTCTGCCTCTCTCTTTCTTATAACAAAAGGTTTGTGGGTGTGGAATTAAAACTTTAACAGAGAGGCCTGAGTGGCAGATCTGATGATTCAGGGTAGCAGCCTAGGTTTGGGACACGCCCCAAAGAAGCAAGGATCAAAGATCTAGAGAAGTTCAAAGCTCACTGCAGACAAGGTAGACACAATAAATGCCATGGACCAGCAACCAACTGTTTATAGTCTCCATAATCTCCTTTTATTGAAAATAAGGCAGAAGTTGTATTTTTAAAAAGGTAAAAAGACACTAGATAACTAAAGAATAATAGGCTGTAAAATGTTAGTAAAACTAAGGTGAGGCAAAAAACAGATTTCAGTATTTCCACAGGGTTATAAGCAAAACATGACATGACACAAAGAGATGGAGAGGGTCAAAGGAAGAATGCCCCCAAGTTCAGTCTCAACCTGTAGATTGGGGTACCCACAGAAATAGGAAAATTATATCTCCCAGAACTAATGAGATGAACTAGCCCATAGTCATAAATGAAATAAGTACTTTTTAGGGAGATTACCTTCCTTCCATGACATCTTTATTCAATTTTCTGAAATGTGATGTCATCTTAAACTGTCTGTTCTTTTGAGCACCACAAAGAAGCACAAGGAACAGCTTTGCTGGTTCTATAACGAAGACTGTCAAAATCATTAGGGTCACAGTGACACCACTAATTGACATCTGCCTATAGAACCCTGATTTTTGTTTTGGTTTTTGGATTCAAATGCATGTAATGAAGAGAAAAAAAAAAAAAAAGCCTGCTTTTTCCAGCCATGCTTGCACCAGGGAACAATGAATGGGTAGAGCGGAATCAGCAGAAGCTTACCATGTGTAGCAGAATCACCAGAGGGACTCATTGCCCTGAGGTCCTCCCCTTTGTCATGGAATATGCATCCAACACTGTTTGGTGGCCATGAAGTAAAACCAGATAGTAAGGAAAATGGTGGAAGGCTGGGTGTGGTGGCTCATGCCTATAATCCCAGCACTGTAGGAGGCTGAGGTAAGTGGATAACCTGAGAAGTTTTAGAAAAACTAGCTGGGGATAGTGGCAAGCACCTGTAGTCCCAGCTACTGGGAAGGCTGAGGCAAGAGGGTCACCGGAGCCCAAGAGTTTGAGGTTGCTGTGAGCTATGACACCATAGCATCTACCAATTGTGATAGAATGAGACACTGTCAAAATAAAAGAAAGAAGCAAGGGAGGGAGGGAGAGAAGGCGAGAGAGAGGAAGGAATGAAGGAAGGAAGGAAGGAAGGAAGAAAGGCAGGCAGGAAGGAAGGAAGGAAAGAGAAAGATGGTGGAGCAGAAAGTTAGAAGGAACTAACACCTTTGTGACACTGTAAAATGCTACACCAGTCCTGGACAACCTAGCTCCAGAAGTTTTTATGTAAGAAAACAAAAAACCTATGTATTTAAACCCAGGCTTCAGAGGTTTCTGAAGCTTACAGACAAATACAATCCCCAAGTGTATTTCATTCATTAACATAAGCTGTTATGTGCACTAGCTCATTAACATTTGGTGATGTAAAATCCTCTGGAATAGGAATTATTAAAACAAGACTAGTATGAATTCTGTAGCATCAAATTGTTCCATTCATTATCTTGAGATTTTTCTCTCCCACTCAAATCTCAAATACAATTCTTCCCCAGCACCCCCAAGTCTTTCTGGGTTCTCTTCTCTGTAGGCACCACCATGGCCTTTTCTCACCTGAACTGTTGCAAAGACCTCCTGATTATTCTTCCTGCTTTCAGACTCTTTTATTAATTTATTCATTCTACAACTCATTATTGAATATCAAGCACAATAGTAGATGCTGGGCAAAGAGTAGTGAGGTAGATATACACTGATCATATCATTACATAGCTTGGAATTTTCCTACTTACTGTCACCAGTGATCTTCCCAAAATGTAAGTATGACCACATCATTTCCTATGTAAAATCCTAAAATAACTTTCCATTACTTATAAGTAAAACAAAAAGCTTTAAATTTCATGTAAGGTCTTTCCAAACCATGCAATATGGTATATCTCCTGCCTCATCTTACCACCTTCCATCACTTTCTTCTTCCTGGTTCCCTATTTTCAAGTTCAGTGAACTGTTTGCTACGTAATATATATAAAGTGCTTTATGCAGAGCTGGCAGAAATAGGCACTCATAAAATGTGGCTTGCCTTCCTCAGCCCTTCTCCAAACACACCATATACTTTGAGATCCTCTGAGTTTGCATATAATTTTGCTTGAAATTTTTCTCCTAGAAGACCTATTGAGAATTTGGCTTCAATGCCATGAACTCTCCAAGTCTCTGATGATGAACACAGTCAATTTTTATGTTTTGTATTTTCTTTCCATATCCGGGAACAGAAAAGTTACTAAAAATGTTAAAATTCACTGTTAGAGAGAGATTAAAGAAGATTCTTTAGAACTGGCCATAATGAGAAGCTGAGAGCAGATTCCCAGAAACCCAAAGGCAGTTTGAATATTCAGTTTTGCAATGATCTGAGGCGATGGTGATATCTCATGCAGCGAGTGCACCTAATTTAATCAATTCCATGTTTATAATAAAGCATCTAATGTGTGGCCCTAGATAGAGATGCTGACAAAGCAGAAAGATTGATATAAAACAGGGGTTTTCCTGGGGAATTGGGAGAGAGAAAAAGGTATAAGTATAATGAGATAAGAGAATTGAGAGTATAGATAAGAAAATAAGTTATTGGGCCCTTGAGTTTAGATTAGTCAAGGAAGAAATGAAGGAGACTGACAAAATTGGGAGATTAAGCAACTGATGTCTCAATGCAGCCAAAGAACCAACGTAGTCAATGTGTGCATGAAAATGCTAGAAGAGCATGATTAGGAGACATGGAATCCAAGTTGAAAGACTCAGTGTCACAGTAGCCCCTGAAGAGGAAAATACCCAATGAGCAGTCATGGGTGTGGAGTGGAGTGAGCATGGCTGGTCTTTGCTGGTGAGGGTGAAAAGGCACCATGAGGCTAGAATATTGGGTATTTGTCCCCGTAGACAGACAAGTCTTCCAGAATAATGGCTACAAGTGAGTTAACAAGAAAGAATGTCAAACAAAAATTTCTGTGTATTCGTAGAAGATTGTGTCTAGGGAGGCAGAGAGGGTAGGAGAACTAAATAGCTTCACCCTCATAGGACAGGAAGTGTTTATGCAATGATGGCAGCAGTGCTGGGGTTTCCCGCACACATATACTGCTCTCACCAAGCAAACCTGATGCTGGAAAGCAGGAATAATTAGTTCTGGTTGAAATGGCTAAGGAAAATTGTATTCTTGGGAGAAAACCAGGTTTAAACCAATTTCAGGGGCATGTAATTAGTCTTTTTTGCAGTTTTTTGGCCAGGGGCCGGGTTTGAACCTACCATCTTTGGTATATGGGACCCGTGCCCTACTCCTTGAGCCAAAGGTGCCACCTGTAATTAGTCTTTTATGAAGATGATTAAGATGATGGGTTTTTTCTTCATCAGGACATGGACTTTCTTGAAGATATAAAATATTGCAAGAGAGTTGAATCATCAGAGGCAGGCCAGGGAAGAGAAAACATAGAAAATCATTGATATAAAAATATGGAAAGAGTAGATAGCCTGAGGTGTTTTCTTTCTGGCAAGCATGCTGGATGTGAGGCACAGTGGAATTAGCTGGCATCCAGGTTTTAAGGAAGCACCTGAACAATACATTGAAGGCTGGGTTGGGGGGGATTTGCAAGGTACTTAAGGATGGTTAGTATTAGCCTTCTGGGGCCTTTGCTCTGGGTCCATATATAAATGCAGTTGAATGGTTTAACAAAATTTTAACCTAGACAGACTGGAATTAAAATTTCATAGTCTCTAGATACTTAACTTCATGGGGGAAATCTCTCAATGGCAGGGACGACTCAAGCTTTTGAAAGAATATGCTTATGGTTTGGTGGGGTCACCTGGCAGCACCAAACAGAGGTGAGATCCCAGAAAAGGAAACTCTCTCAAGGACATAAAAAGCTCAGAAAGTCAACTAATCATTGCATTTGATCCATAGAGTATCTGTTGAACCAATGGATATGATGGTAGGTTTTAACTTTCTGTTAGGAAATAGGAGTTTTGACAGACATTTTCAAACTGCTGAAAAGGACAGTGGGACATACTTGTCATTCTTTTTGGCTTTCCTCCATCTGAACCAGTTTCTAATTGGGACAGTTTCCATTTTATGGGTTAGCGTTAGAAACAAGTGCCAGATTCTCATTTTTTACAGCCTCCCTGGCAGGTCAGGAGTATGTATAAGACCTAGGCCCAGCCACTAAGATGCAACTTCCCAGGATTTACATTGGGATCGGGATGTGCAACAGCAAAGATATCGTTCTCATGGCAGGGTCTATGCAGGCAAGATTCATTTCTCTGAGTGGGGCCAGTGCCAGTGCCAGCACCCAGTGCTCTGCACTGCAGCGTGAGCGGCAGATGCTGTCACTTAGTGGCAGTGGAAGTTGTGTTCTCACTGACCCACGTCTGCATATGATCCGTGCCATTGTTTGTGACTACACATCCTATGATCATAGCTTTTAATTCCTGTATGATTCCTACCCAGTTCTCTTATAGAAAATTCCATTTTCTCCATAAATCATGTAGACTTGGTTTCTTATTCTAGCAACTAAAAACCCTACCAATGCAGGTGTTTGAAGAAGAAGTGTGACGCTGACAGTAACAGAGATTAACATGAATGAGGAAAGAGGTAAATGGAAGAAGTTCCACAGAAGGCAGTGAGAAACCAGGCTAGGAAGTTGGGACTCCTTTCATGAAGCAATCAGTTAAACCATCTGTTGCTCTTAAACACAGACCATGGGCCCAGGGAGGCATTAGAACTTCAGGGGGGAAATGGTGGGCGCATCACTGGAGGCATTTCAGTGAGATTTTAGGAGAAAGGAAAAAGTTAAGACTGAGGATGGGCCATCTTAAGGAGGGAACCGGAGGATTTAGCAGCAGCAGATAAATTTAAGCCAAAAGACAAGCTTAATTTTCCAGGCCTGTCTTAAACAATTTTTATAAAGTTGTTTCTGCCTGACAAAGAGAAAAACCCAGATGGCAAAGATTGGATTATGGGTATTGCCTTCCCACCTGAGGTTATTGTTTTAAATTGCCTCAGGGCAGAGGTCATTAATCTGAGGTCTAGGAGGACCGACAACACGTAGAAGTCTGTGGCATGGAGTCAGGAATTCTCAGACTCACAGTCTATTTCTAGAAAAGATCGCTGGCTGTGTCATTAGCCCATGGAATTGACTGAAAGCACCTGAAGCCTACTGAGTTCTTAGGGGAATTGTATTACCAAAGAAAGCCCAAGGTTAATAAACAATGGCCTGTGACCTCTGGGACATTGAGGCAATTCCCTGAGCTTCTAAATTCCCACC
Source organism: Galagoides demidoff (assembly GCA_963574575.1). NCBI lineage: Eukaryota > Metazoa > Chordata > Mammalia > Primates > Galagidae > Galagoides > Galagoides demidoff. Next base: position 15,444 of record CAUYQV010140850.1, read on the forward strand.
AACAGGATATAGAATACTAAACTCTGTTGCCCCCAGAAAGGGCATTTCCCTCAATGTTCATTTTTAATGTTGCCATAAATGAGAATTAAAGCAGTCAGGGGAGGGTAATTGTTTTAACAACTAGACCTAATGGTTAAAAGTCTCAAACACAATAGGAATTTGTTTTGTATTCACATAGCAGAACGGAACAAGTGAAAAGGTAGGGGTGCAGCCTTCATCCATCCAGTAATTCAGGGATCCAGGATAAAGGAGGTTCTACTATATTAATGCTTAAGCTTATCAAGTATGAGCTGGAAAAGAGAAAATTCAATAGCACATAAGCACATATGCTGGTGGTTTCAGGGACCCAACTTACAAGTGATAACGTGACATTTCCACTCATAGTCTATGAGATACAGCTGTACAGGGCTACAGAGGGTCTGGAAGTTGGCCTACCTGTGTAGCCAGAAGGAAGAAGAAAGAAGATCAGAGAGTAGGAAGCCATTTCGGCCACAACAAAGACTATACTTGGCTTAGTACAGGGGCTCATGCCTGTAATCCTAGCACTTTGGGACACCAAAGTGTCCCACTTGAGGCGAGCACTTCAAGACCAGCCTGGGAAATAGAAAGACCCAGTGTCTAAAAGAGTAAAAAAAAAAAAAATTAGTTGGGTCCAATGGTGCACAACTTAGCTCTAGCTACTTGGGAGGCTGAAGCAGGAGGATCACTTGAGTGCAGGAATTTGAAATTGCAATGAGCTCTGGTGATGCAACTGCACTCTACCTAGCCCTGGCAACAGAGGGAGACCTCATCTTAATAAAAAATATAAATAGACGATTCCTGAGAGAACTGAAGCTGTGCAGTTGTGTGACCAGATACCTCTCTCCAGTGGCAAGATAAGAAGTCCTTGCTACTCCCAACCAACAGAATATAAGTTCTGTGGACAAGAGACAGTTGTCAATTCTTTCCTGTCCTGTTTTTCAAAATTGGAGTTCATTTGCAGGGGTGAGGGGTAGGGAAGAAGTGATTATGTCTTGGATTAGTTATGCGAGTAATAAAAACTTTTTGTTAAGCCATATGTTAACATACCGTGATGGAAGATGTCAAAAATGAAAGCCAAAAAATCTTAGATATAGAACTGAGTGTTGACTGATGAAACTGTGGCTCATCTTCCTGTAGGGAGTGAGAGTATATTGCAGGTAGATGTGAGAACTTTTTTACCGAGTATGATTGGGACAAAGCGTGGACCCGAGGGAGGCATTTTGGATTGCTAACCTAACATCAATTTCTCTGCTTCCTCCACTGGGGCATAATTAAAATTTTATTCAGGGGACCAATTCTCTTGGTGACTTTATTTCATGGACCGTGGCCATCTCATTCCCCCCCACCTGTGGTCTACAGAAAGACATGTGATGCAATTCTGGTCAGTGGAACACTAGGGCAAATCTGCTGGGTGGCTTCAGAAAAAGATTTTATTATTAACAAAAAAGACTCATGGGGAAAAAGGGATCCCTTTTCCCCTTTGACCTTGTTGTGAATGAATACAACATCTGGAACCATGCCAATGTTATGTGATCAGGAAGGGAACTAACAGAGCCAAAGATGGAGAGAACTTCAATTGCTATTATAGTATCTTTAGCCACTGAACTGACTGGCACTGGAGTCACCCCAGGAAGTCTCTAAACTTCTGATATAGAAGAGTACATTAGTATTAGTGTTTAAGATATGTTGAGTGGGGTGTTCTGTTTTGTTTAGCTGAAATTCTCTTAGCTGATAAAGATCCCCTGTGCTATCCTGTCCATACATTCCTTATCACACACGGGAAACCTAACATTTATTGCCCCATTATTAAATATATGTTGTTTATATCTGGTAAACATACACCATCCATTGTAGATGAAGATTATGCTGGAAACGTATGCTCATAGAGATCTGTGTATGTGTGTTTTTCATGATGATGGTAAATTTGGATTGATCCAGCTACGTTGTTTCAACCAGTTCTCCTCATAACTAAAACACATACTTGAGAGCCAATGGGCTGGGGTCAATGTGCTTGGCTATGAAATGGACTGTAGTTATGTCAGAATACAACCATTGGGATGGTGGGCTATCAGAAGTTATGTTCACTCTGAGAGTAAGTAACTTCATTATAAGCCTACATTAATTGAGAATGTATGCAGGGAATTGAGAATTCACCCTCAGGCTCTATTACATACTAACTCTACTGCTTGGGACAAATACATGGCAGAGCCTTGCAGATGTGGGTGGCTTACACGATATTTTAAGATCCAGTGTTTGTTTTGTTGTTTTTTTTGTGGGGGATTTAGCAGCTGAACATTTTCTATAAATGAAGTTGCTGCAGACAATTTTTTCCCACTCTACTTTATTATACTCTACTTCTACCTTTCAATTATTGTGAATCGTAATAATGAAAATAACTACTATAAATAATGCACTGACTTTTTATATCATCTTTCTAACAAAGAGAAAAAATCATGCTGAGCTGCTGGGAGAACCAGGAGGCAGCTCCTGCAAGGTCTCAACAGGCAAAAGATGTGTGGACTGCTGGGAAGAGGTGGGTTTTCCTCCTCTTTGGGCTGAGATGGGGGAGAATGCGTACAGCAGCTGCACTGATCACTTTTTTTTTTAACATGGACAATTTCCTAACAGTATGTGGAACATCTGAGAACACCCAGAGCTTCCTTTGCTTTCCTCTCTCTCTCTCTTAGGAACTTTAGGAACCTCAAGAAGATAGTGAAGACCACAGTATGGATGTATATAACCCAGGGCAAAAAATGTGGTAGTGTCACTCCTTGAGCCAGGCATGATTTCAGTAAATTCTCAAGGGATGGATCATTGCAGGAACAGCAACATGGGATTTGATGGAAGTCCCAACTCTGCCAACGAGGAGCTTTATAGCTTGTTCATGTAGCTTCACCTAGCTCTAAAAGGAAGGCCCTAATAAGCAAATTATTCATTCATTTATTTTCTCATCCTATCTTCTTTCAAACAGCTGAAGCAGATTATGAAAAATTAGATATGCAATATCACCTGAGGCTGATGAATCAGAAATAGAAAATCAGAACAAAGAAAGGGAAGACAGCCTGCTAACTCTCAAAGCTCCTATAAGGGCCCAAAGTATTCAAATTCACATTAGAATGTGAGGTTCCTACAGGCCAGAGCATGAAAGGATAAATGAGGTTACTTATATGTGGTTTATATTAAGGAAGACGAATATCAGTTCTTCTGAGGATGTATAACATTTTCCTGGTACTGTATTTTCAAAGAAATGGAAAATGTATAAAGATAATAATGCCCGATTCTCAGGGTTGTTAAGCACATTACATGTATGAAAGCTTTTATAAATTGTTAACTATTACTTTAACATCTAATCATAGCAATAGTAAATAATAATAATACATTATACCTTGTAATAGTAATTAATATGTAAACATATTTCCAGAAACTAAAGTTGAAAGCAGAGAGCAGAATTTTAGCCTCTGAAGTGTTTTCAGTGGAAAGTCTTTTTATAATGTCCTCTGTGCTCTCCTGCCTTCATGAATGCGTCAGGCAGGGTATAATTTCACCCTTAGAAGGGATTTGAGAGCTTGTCGTCGTCAACATCAATGGGTATGGTTTGTAGTGCTGTAGCTGAACATGTAGGTGTGGAAAAATGTGGCATGGGGGTGGGGGGATGGAAAGGTCTACACCCATGGAGCTGATATTTACTTTTCAGAAAAAAAATCACCAATATTAGTCTGCTTTTAAACAATTTGACTTTCATAAAGGTGGAGTGAAAAATGTGCAGCTGTTGACCCCTTGGGCAGTGTAACACAGCTGCTTTTCTGTAAAACTAATTAACAAAACTGAAGTTGAAGCAAGCAGCCTTCTCCCAAGTGGTTTTTTCCCCCTCCAGACAATCTCCACGTTCACAGTGTCTCTTCTTCCTCCATGCCATTCAAAGCGTTATCTTTTGTTTCTGCGTCGGAACTCAGTAATTCAGGGGCGTTCTCATGTCAGCTTATAGTTCCTCTTTTACATCATGTACACATCACGAGGATGAGATATGGGAAAGGTATATACTTCACAAAGTTGTCCATTGGCAAAGGCTGGTGGCTAATTCCAAAGCCTATCACCAGCATTAAGAGTGTCTGCCCGTTGCACATCATCTTAAAACTCACTGAATGCTCCCTTTTAGACCGTTTCATTTACTCCTCATAATTAGTCTCCTTGTTACTGTTCTCTCTATTTTGCATCTACACCAAGGTACACCTGGATTTGAACTCTAGCTCTGCCCATTTTTAGCTACAAAAGCTGACACAAATCACGCAATATTTTTATAAATCAATATTGTCACCTATAAAATAGGAATAAACGCCTGGATAAATTGGTTTCTTTCATCATACGTATCAGCGAAGAACCCTTCATGGTGTCAGACATAGTGTAAGCAGGTACATAATAACAGTGATGATGATTGTATCATATGAATAAAACTCTTAGAGCCAGAAATAACATTATAGATTACATATTAAAGTATTACGGTATCATTGAAACTTATAATCATGTTCTATTAAAATCTTTTCTGGGATAATATTATATTTTAATAATACATTTGGTCCATGATTTAAATTAGTCAATAACATCAATTAAAAAAAAAATTTTTTTTTTAAAGTGCCCAAACACTAACCCATTTCCCCAGAATAAATCATCAAATCTCCTAAGGCTCTGGCTATGAAGCTACCAAAAAGGGACTAAATCAATGGAAAACTGCCATCGCCAGCTGTGGTCAGTTGGTGCTCTGTACTCAGCCAATCAATGCAAGAGGGCTACGATACTCTAGGACTCTGAATTTCAATTCCTAATATTTTCATATTATAGGAACCTCTAACATTAGCGCACAAAATGTTTTCTTATCACATTCATCCCACAGACATCTGATAATCCTCCAGATATCCTCTGGGTTAGAATTGCCAAAATAGCCCAGTTTCTTAAGGCTGGTAAACTCTGTACAGTTGACTTATCCAAAAAACAAGCCACGAATGTTCTCCAGCAGCCTCCTGATTCTCCGAGTCTTTGTCACTGGTTATTTCAATTTCTCGTAGCATGCCTCAGTTTAAATGGCCAGTGACGGCCTTGAGAAAACACCCTGCGGTCACTGTGTTTGCTGATATAACCCGGCCTCAGCAGCCAGCCAGCACTAGGTCAGCCACGGGCAATGATTTGATCTTTTCACTAAAAGGCACATGGTCTCTGTGTCGGATATCACCAGTAGACTATTTCACAAGTTGTTACACCCAGGTTGGCACGAGGACTGGGCAGAAGTTGAAACATAGAGTCCGAGTTACGGATGCACAAGTCAACACTGAGAGCCAAGAGGCCTGTGCCAAAAGAAAGTTGTAATCCAGGGAGGGAGAGAAGACGCAAAGCCAGAGTCCAGTCAGGGGTCAGAGGACAGCAACAGGCTGCATCTTGCTGCTGGCCCCTTGCTAGAGCTGTTTATACTGGGCCACCTGTGAGAAGCGTGACATACGGTGTCTTGCAGACATCACTTAACACAGCCAGAGAGGACTCAGGATGCAAAGAATTTAAACAGCTACCATTTCAAAGCCTTGATCTGTTACCAGGTAAATACACCTAAAATTCATGGGCTTAAAGTCAGTCCATCCAAGGATAAAGTCACCTCAGTTTGTATAGGAATTAAAGTATGCATTTCCTTTTTTGTATGACTGTTCCAATCAATTTTGGAAAATTTCCTATTCTAATTGGTTTCTTGTAAACATGTACTTGTTTGGAATAATTTAAAGACATGCGGTTAATTTGTCTAAGAATTCTTCCACTTCAGTTTTGTATTTTTAAAACATGCTCATGATGATTTTATAGAGTGCCTTGCGTCCTTTAATACACGTGTATACTTCCATGACTATGTAAATTCACTGAGTAAATTAAGAAACACCTTGTGTTTTCTCCCATTTAATGGGCATTGCTGTTTTGATAATAATAAGGAAAATATCTGTTATGGTTTTATAATGTAGATGTCGGCAACAATGAAATGCAATGGAGGATTAAATTAAACACAAGATTAAGTATAAAATCACAGTACCTGGCATATGTCAGCGACTTCGTTAATATTGGTTTCTTTTAGAGAAATGCGACATTCGTTTTCAGTACTGAATTAACTTGGTTGATATTTCAGGCTCACTAGGTTTTTGTCAACTTTTCATTTCACTTTGAATACCATCTACCTTGTTACAATATGAAAAGGTAGAAAAGTATATAAAGAAATGTTCCTCTTGAGAAGCTGAGAAGTTTGACTTTATTTTCTTTATTTCCCTAACTCCAGACAGAATAGTCTCTGGGAACATGAGCTATTTCCACTTGACCTTATGCTGGTTCCCATATGCTTTATACTGAACCTCCTGCCTTTAGTCCTGTCCCTTCTGGCCTCTGTAAGCAAAGGTGGGAGGTAAACCATATATTCCAAGGTTTGCCACTCCCTACAGGACACACTATGGGCACAAAAGCCAGTTCGGTTATGTTCTAATGCTTTCCTTGCTTGAGCACCGCCATGTGCCTTGGCTGGACAGATTACAGAGGCAAAGCCTGAAATGGAAACACACAAGCTACAGAGTCAGAGTGTGTGAGTGGGAAAGTGGAGGCTGGAGTTTATTAGAACGAAGAGTTCAAGGTGAGCAAAAAGAAGAAATCAATACATAACCTGAGTATTGTGAAGGAAGAAAATATGGTTTGGTTTTTGTCTACACTTGCTTCTGCATAATTACAAAGGCACAACATCAGCCACAAATATTTCTGAAGGGAGAGAATAGGGAGAATCTAACTGTGTGTGTTGAGCAGGGGGAGGTGATAGAAGCCGGGGTGACATAAATCAGGAAGATAACCCAGCTTCAGTGGGAAAAGAGCCAATTATTTGAGCATTATTGAACCTGAAAGAGGTTGACGACAGTGTAGAAGAATACCAATGAACTGTTATAAGTATCAGATGTGTGTTGCCGTGTATTTTATATTAGAACAAGTAGATGGTGAACAGTGAGTCTAGCGACAGAGAAAGGTGGGAGGAAAATCCATGCAGAAATAAGATTAAAGATAAAATAAGAATAGAAAGAAAAGTAGAAAGGAGAAAGAAAATATAAAAAATAATATTAGGAGAAAGTGTTAGTTTTCTGATGGGAGCCAGCTACTTAACTACTTCTACTTGGAAGAAATAATCATCTCATATTTCAGTGTTTCCTTCCAGCGGTCACTTGTTAGTTGGAGTCTTACATGTGAGTTTCCCAGAGGCTTTTAGTCTCCTAATCATCCTCAAAGCATTCAATTTACTTTTTAGGGTATCTTTTAGTTCTTAAAAAGAACGTGTTTACGCATTAGTTCAAACCCCGATGCAATTGATCCATTGTGAACTCACAACCACCAATTAAACACCTTCTCCAGGTTTTGTGCCTATACATCTATTAGGGATAAAAATAAGTCTTTCTGTGAATTGTCTATCCAATTGTCCTTATACCATTCCTCCGTGCTAACAGAAACATGATTTTTCAGTGGGCAGAGATGCTCTGATCACAGACAGTGTAGAACGCTCATGTAGCCACAGGGACTGAGATATGATTCCTCTAGGCTGTTCCTAATAATTTCATTTTCTTTGGTGAATGGCATGTGAAACAGTTCTGGCCAATGAGACAACATGCGTAATGTATCCCTTCCAGTCTCAAATGAAGAATATAGGAGTTTATCCCTTCCTGTTTATGATACTGATGTGAAGACAAGGTCTAGGGATGTGCTGTTTATCTTCAACTATGGGACAATGAGTGCAAATATGAAAATACAAACAGCCAGCTAAGACTAATAAAGTTGAAAGATGGAAAGGGTGAAGTTCCTGGATGATACCACTTTACAGCTGAGGCTGTTTTAGCAATGGCCAGCTTGTAGGCACGTTACGTGTGTAAGTCACTATTTATTATTCAGGTTAGTTTTCTCTAACTTAAACCCAAAAGCATTTAGTCTCTCAATAATATCTGAAGTGGGCAATTGACCTAAACCCTTGACGTAATCTTTTAGGCTGTAAAAGAATATATTTCTTCAGTAGTTCAAAAAACTATTCAAATAAACCATCTCAAACTAACATTTTTAAAATAATTTAGCATATTCTCTTACAGTCAAGAGATCTGGACACATTAAGCATGACAAGTTGTTCTACCTACACTTTCTACCAGGGTAATATACAAAAGGATAAACTAGAAAATTAAAATATGACTAAATTGGACTAAAAGACAAATGTGAAAACAAATGCACATATTTCAAAATAATATTTTCATATTGACTTCAACTAGTCATTTTCACTACAATTTATTTAAGGAAAACATAAAGTCCTAGCTTCTTAGAAAGCAAAAAAATATGTATAAATATGGATGTTTTGGTTTTGGGGTTTTTCTTTACCTTGAGAACAAAACAGAGAGGTTAAGTGGCCCGTTAGGGATGATTCAACTAGACAATGACAAAGAGCTTTTCAGATCCAAGCTTTTTCCACTTTGTTATACTGACTTCTGAATGGAGACATGGAAGCTGTCATAATCATCAGCATCCTTTCATGAGAAAGTAATGGCCAGAGGTAGCCTGTCCTGAAATTTACCTCTGCGTCCTCTTCAATCCTTCCCTTATTTTTTATTCTTGTTCTTACTCATTGTACTATTTCTTCTTTTTTCACTTTTCCTTTCTCATTTTGTCACTATTTCATTTTCTCTCTTTTTATAGCCTCAACTTTCCATTTCCTCTTCTTCAGATCAACTATTTCTTACTCTTTTATCTTCTCTCTTCTACCAAATCATTCATTTTTTTTCTTCCTAGCATAAACTCCTAGAGCAGCACCAGTTCAATGTCTCTTTTGTTGTTGTTTTTGACTGGGTTTTTTTTTTTTTCTGTGATATAATCTATTTTCCTTGTTAATCCCTTTTCTTCACACACACACTTTTTAAAATGCACATTCTACCTTCTTATTTATTATTTCATCCAGGATGTCTGGCTATACTTCCAACGTTAGCAGAGGAGTAATAGTCATAAGGACCTGGGCCTGGCACTTAAGCCAATGCCTATTCATTCCCCAGGGACCCTGCAAACCTCTGCGGGGGGTGGAAAATGAAGACTATGTATAGGCTAGAAGCCGGAACAGAGCAAGCAGGCAGAATCCCACGAAGTACGAGAACAGTGGAGAGAATGAGAGAAGGGAAAATAAACAGGATTCAGTCCTCCAATTTCAGATTCATATTATTTCACACACGCACAGACAGATGAAAATGAGCAAGTATTCAGGTTGTTGAGATTGACAGCTAGTAGAAGGCATGGGGAACCCCAAAATTAAGTATCTGGCTTAATTTAAGAATAAAATCTGAGGAGGTTTGATAGGGCAGAAAGCAACTGAGTTAAAGGTCAGAGATAAAAGAGACGTCGGTGAAGGTCTCTCCAGTGTTGACGGGCCTGTGTTGCCCAATGAAGGGGCTCCTTTGTAGCATCACTCATCCGGCATGTCTGATGAGAAGGAGGACATTGGACAAGCCTTAGGGGTGAGGGTATGTATTATTTTCATGGGATTGACAGTTGCCTTGAATTCATAATTCACATCTTTTCCCAAAAAAGGTCCCGTGGTCTTTTGGAAATGAAAGTAATGTTGGTTGCTGCCACTTTTCTAGTATTCCACTCCACCATGGGATTTGTGTACGTTATTAGAATGAACTTTATTTGTCAATCAAAATATTTTCTTTGAAGAGAAATTGCTAAATGATAAAAATAAATAAATAAATATTGGGCAGGGTATGGTGGCTTACATCTGTCATCCCAGCCCTTTGGAGGCTGAGACAGGAGGATCCCTTGGGGTCAGGAGTTTGAGAGTAGCCTTGGTAACATTAGAGAGACTCCATTTCTACAAAAATAAAAATAAAAAATTAGCTGAGCATGGTGGTAGGTGTCTGTAGTCCCAGCTACTTAGGAGGCTGAGGTGGGAGGATCACTTGAGCTTAAGAGTGCAGGGATCATGCCACTGCACTCCAGCCTGAATGACAGTGAGCCTGTCTCTAAAAAAATTAAATAACTTATGTACTTATACATATTTCAAATTGAGTGATTTAAGTACAATGTCTCTAGATTTATTAAAGAATGAAAAAAAAAACCTGTTGAGAGGTTTTCTGTTTCTTATGAGTCTTCTTGACCCTTGAGTCTATTGGTGAGTGCTACTAGTGTGTGTTTTGCTTATGTACATGAAGTGTTTGAAGAGGAAAGAAGAGGGAGGTAGAATGAAATTCAATCTCTACTCAATAGCTAAATAAATAAACATGCAGTCCCTATTTTCAGAAGCCACCCTAGGTTGGATCTAAAATTGAGTAATATGGATTGTATATTAGTTTCCTAGGGCTTCTATAAACAAATTACCACAAACTTGGTGGCTCAAAACAATAGAAATCATTTCTCTCTCTCTGGAAGCCAGAAATCTGAAATCCAGGTGTCAGCAGAGTCAGCTGCTTCTGGAATCTCTGAGGAAGAATCTGTTGTGCATCTCTCTTCCAGTTTCTGGGGGCTGCTGACACCCCACGGCATTCCTTGGCTTGTAGCTGCATCACCCTAACCCTGTGTCCATCTTCACATGGCCTTCTTCCCCTGTCTGCGTTATGTATCTAAGCCTCCCTCTCCAGTCCTGATAGAGATACCACACTTTGAATTCAGGGTCTACCCTAAATCTAGTATGATTTCATCTTAAAACCTTAAGTAAGTGTATTTAGAAAGACCCTGTGTCTAGTAAGGTCACATTCTGAAGTTTCAGGTGGATGTGAATTTTGGAAGGACATTATACAACCTACTACAGGTTTTATCACTACAATATTTTAAAATATGGCTCAGCACAGATCAACATATTTGCTGAAACTCTAACTAAATCAACTTCCCCAAATTCTGCTAGTCTGGCTTATGAAGCTTTACCAGAGTACAACTGGAACACTCCTTTGTCTATTTAAACAAAAAACAACAACAACAACAAAAAAAAAAAACACTCCTGAATGTTCCAAGCCAACCACCACTCACATTCCATCCTATGCACACCTCTCACACCAACAACTCAGCCAACAACTCAGCTTCCTAGTTACATCCCTGGTGATCCTGTCACGGCTCTGGTCTCCTCTGCTCTGCTCTGACAGCTGCCTGGCCAAAGAGGGTGAGGAGGAGCCAGTCCCTTCTCTTACGTATCAGAACTTCTTTAATTTCCCAAAATGAGTCTTGTGCACTTGTACTTTATGTTAATTAGAGCATACCAAAACCTGACTCAAATTCAAAGTTCTTTTGAGCCAACTACCCAGAATTATTCCTCCTTCCTTAACCTCATCTAGTAGGCCCTGATCTCCATCTCCCCCTAATCTCATTAAATTTCTTGTCTTTCCACCCATGTGCTTCTGTAATGCTAAGGAGATGTATACTTTATCCTAATTTTTGAAAGTGGAGCTGTGAGGAAGAACCCACGGCTCTAAGGGTCCCTCCTTACCTTTCCTCCCCTTCTGGCTGGTTTGGCACTTACACAAAGATGCTTTATATGTTCTGTGCTCTCTGTCCTCTGGAAGGGCCTGGATACACAGATTAGCATAAGGCCTTCCTAACAGAAACTTCACCCTGGATCAGTTTTCCTGTTCCTTTCTCTCTGCGACAAAGAATACACAGGCACAAGAATATATTCCATTTGTTTGTATTTAGTGAACAACTTACCTACAAGATTTTATAAATAAGATGTGTATGACAAACCTCATAGATGGATATTTTAGGATGAGTGCCATTTGAGGTTGGTATATAGGTCTCCATGGGTCCATTATTTCTGCATACAGAAGAGAAATATTACACGTGCAAAAAATGTGTATGCCACAGACCTACTAAAGAAGAAATTAGACTCCTTACTTTTATAAACTCTGAAGTTGGATTTCAATTCTCTCTGGGGTGCCAATTCATGCTAAACAAACTGCAGAACATCCATAAGCCAAAATAACATTGTACTAATTTATACAGAAAATATGGCACCCAGGTAGACTGTGATGCTCACTTTGACTAATTGGAAAGGCACCTTCTTAGAAATGTATCTACTGGCTTGGCGCCTGTGGCTCAAGTAGCTAAGGCACCAGCCACATACACCTAAGGTGGCGGGTTTGAATCCAGCCCAGGCCTGCCAAAACAGCAATGATGGCTGCAACCAAAAAGTTGCTGGGCGTTGTGGCAGGCGCCTGTGGTCCCAGCTACTTGAGAGGCAGAGACAGGAGACTCGCTTGAGCCCAGGAGTTGGAGGTTGCTGTGAGCTGTGATGGCACAGCACTCTACCCAGGGAGGATAGCTTGAGGCTCTGTCTCAAAAAAAAAAAAAAAAAGAAATGTATCTACTTGAGCCAGATGTAGTGGTTCACACCTGTAATCCTAGCACTCGGGGAGGCCGAGGCAGGCGAATTGTCTGAGCTCACAAGTTTGAGACCAGCCTGAGCAAGAGCAAGATCCTGCCTCTAAATATAACAGGGCCTTGTGGTGGGAGCCTGTAGTGCCAGCTACTGGAGAGGCTGAGACAAAAGGATCTTAAAGCCCAGGAGTTTGAGGTTTCTGTGAGCTATGATGCCACAGTACTCTACAAAGGATAGCAAAATGAGATTCTGTCTCAAAAAAAAAAAAAAAAAGAAAAGAAAAGAAAAGAAATGTCTACTTGAAAAATAAAATTAAAGTTAGAGGCTATCTCATGATTATTGAAAGAGAGTAAAAGAAATTAAATGACCTTAAAGTATACAGCAAGACATCTTCCTCAGAGTTACACATGCCAAGGAGACCAAAAGATTTCTCAGTTACTCCAGAGTGGGCTAAAGTGATAATGAAACATTGCCTTATCCAGTTTTCAATATCCTTTATGGTTGCTCAAAAGTTTCCATGACTAAAATTGTACTTAGTATTAGAATATTCAGCATTATGACATGCTTCTCTCCTTTATTTTTACTCTCTTTAAATTCATATTTTCCTTTTTTAAATTAAGTCATAGCTGTGTACATTAATGCAGTAATGGTGTACAATGTGCTGGTTTTATATACAATTTGAAATGTTTTCATCAAACTGGTTAACATAGCCTTCATGGCATTTTCTTAGTTATTGTCTTAAGACATTTATATTCTACATTTAGTAAGTTTCACGTATACCCTTGTAAGATGCACTGTAGGTGTGTTCCTACCAATCACCCTCCCTCCATCCATCCTCTACCCCCTCCCCTCTCCTCCCTTTCTCATTTCCCCATATTTTAGGGCAATAATTGGGTTATAGCTTTCTTATGAAAAGAAAGGTTTCATAGTAAGATTGAGTACATTGGATACTTTTTCTTCCATTCTTGAGATACTTTGCTAAGAAGGGTATGTTCCAGCTCCATCCATGTAAACATGAATTTCCTTAATAGGAACTTAGGAAGGTATTGTTATCTTACCTGTGACAAACATTTATGACCTGTTTTAGTGTGAAATTTTGAGGAAAAAAAGTCCTTTCCAAATGACACAGCCTTGCTTCTCAGCCTTTTGGTTAAGATCAAGTATAGTACCACTTGCTTTTTTTTTTTTGAGACAGATCTTACTCTGTCACCCTGAGTAGAGTGCCATGGTGTCATCATAGCTCATAGTAACCTCAAACTCCTGAGCTCAAGTGATCCTCTTTCCTCAGCCTCCTATTTGGGACTACAGGTGCCTGCCACAATGCCTGGCTATTTTTAGAGATAGGGTCTCACTCTTGCTCAGGGTGGTCTTGAACTGAGCTCAGGAAATCCACCTACCTCGGCCTCCCAGAATCCTAGGATTACAGGCATAAGTCCCCTACATTTTCTATTTTTAGTAGAGATGGTCTCACTTTGCTCAGGCTGGTCTCAAACTCCTGAGCTCAGGGAATCCACCCACCTCAGCCTCCCAGAGCACTAGGATCACAGGTGAGACGAAGGGTACACCCTTCGTGGATTTGCAGTCCTGGGTGTTTGCCAGTTAAAGTTAGAAGGGCACATGCTGGCACAAACGTCTCCAGTGCACTAATCCCTAGAAAGAATGTGGCTGAGTGGGACATACAGAGGACCAAGAGTCAGGACATCTGGTTCTGATCTTAGCTCTGCAAGGTACCAAAGTTGTAGGAAGCTCATGGCCCTTTTTCTCATATTTACATATAGAGAACTAGGGTAGATTATTTTCCAATCCTTCTGACTAGCACTCATGTTTGTTGAATCCATGAATCATCTCTAGGAGCTCTTTTAATTCTAATTTTTTTTTTAGTCTTTATAAATTCAAATCCAGGTTGGTGGATGAGTTTTTGCTAATTCTTTTTTCCTCTAACAGTATTTTTCCACTTAATCATTCCGTGAACACTCACTGCAAACTGCCTAACACATCAGGCAAGAACCCCAACTCTGAGGCTTTACTCCACCCTGTTAGCTTCAGGCCCTGTTTTCTTTATATTGTTATATCTTTTATCCTCCCACCCCATACCACCCAACACTCTATATCCACCTATGACCTTCTTTTTATTTTAATAATCTAATAATCTCTCCTTATGACCAGCTCCCTCTCTCCACGTTTTCCTTTCTCGTGATGGCCCCAAGATTTATTTCTCTCTGGGACTTACTTGTTTTGATCTCTTTTTTTCTCCAGAAGCCTGCCTACTGCTTTGTAATCCAAGTTCAGAAGTTCAGGAGTTCAGGAAAAGCAGAAAGCAGAAATGGAGAGTGTGAGCAAGGGATCTCAGTAACCTTCTGTTCACCTAATCCTTGGCCGTGAATTTGCACATGGGCAGTACTGGCAGGTCACTCTCTCCTTGGGCCCGGTAGCAGATGGCTGCCAGTACCTGACCCACTCTTAGATCTCCTCTCTCTTACCCTCCCTGCACATTCCCCACAGGGTGGCCAGGCGGGAATCCAGCCAAACATCCTGAGGCCACACATGTATCTGCACTCAGACGCCAGCCCCCGCAGGCTCCCAGGTCGCTGCCCTCCTGCGGACTTACCCAGACCACCCATGGGGCCTCCCCTGAAGCCCTGAACATGCCCCCCTGTGTCTCTTCTCTCATTCAAGCCCAAACATGCATGCTCCATCTGCACTCACTGATTCCACTAGTGTCATTATGAAAGAAATTTTCAAGGGAAACATGATTTTACGTGCCACGCTATTTTAGATTTGCATAAGAACAAGCCAAGAAAGTGCAACAGAAGCAGCAGCAACACACTAATAACCGACACAAGAATGAGGAGGAAGGAAGCAAAGAAAGTCCAAGAGGCTGTTGGTTTGGGGGTGCTCATTGTGGGGTACCTGATGACCAACAGGGAGACAGCACAATGGCTAAGGATTCAGTGAGTATCTTCCCTGGCCCCAATTAATCAACACCCAAGAAAACCCAAATCCCACTGCACTGGATTTCCTCGTGCTTCACAGTTTCCTCTGACTCAAATAATTGGCCTATACCAACATGGTGACATCCCATGGTCAGCATTTGAGGGCAGAATGAGGGTGAAAGAGAAGTCTAGGCTACAGCTCAGGATTCAGTAATGGATCCACAGGAATCTAAGGGTGCAAGGATGGCCATACTCTGACCACCTGAGAGGATCATGTTTAGCTCTTCTGCTCTGTGCTGGTACGAGTGTCCACCAGGTTATGAGATGATGTATCCCAGACAGGTGAGCATAGCCAAGCTTCATGTGCTACACTGCAAAGTGAAGTCACAGCTCTAAAAAAATGCTTTTTAAAAAATATAACAATGGGCATCACTTCTGTGGTTTATCTTACAAGGGTACAAGTGAATCTTTCTAAGAGTAGAATATGAACATTTTAACACAATAACTAAGAAAATGGCATGAAGGCTATGTTAACCAGTTTGATGGAAGTGTTTCGGATTGTGTGTGAAAACACCACACTGTACCCCAAAGTGCATTAATGTACATAGTTACCATTCAATAAAAAAAAAAAAGTCAGGGAAAAAAAATACATATATATAACAATGGCTTTGCTATGTAATCAGCTCCTGATCAGTAGAATCATTTTATTGCATAGGCAATGTCAGCCCTGCTATGAGACTTTAGCTGTAGAATTGGGTAAGCTAATGTTTGACCATATGTGTTCTATAAGTTCCATTTTAGAAATGTGTCATAAAGGGATAACTGGAAAAACTTCAGCTACATGTCCAAGAGTATTTATTAAAGTATGTAACGTATTTGTAACATTTGCTAAATAAACTATCTATTGATTGATATAAATGACTGTACCCCTATAATAGAACACTAGGCCATCATTAGAAGTATGTATCTTTATGCACTGATTTAGAAAGTCCCCTGTGATTCATTACCAAGTGCAGAGAGAAAGTGGAAAAACAACATGTGTGATCTCATTCATGGTGAGTTTATACTGACATACCCTCCCACGCACACAGAGAAAAGGATATTAACCAAAATGTTGAACACTCCCTGTCAAATCCCCCAAGTGGAATTTCTGGTGATTTCAAATGTTTTTCATTTTTCTTTTTCCATATTCTTTGACTTTTCTAAAGTAAAATAGGTAGTTTTTAAGACTAGGTGGAAAGCAGATCTTTATTTGGAGGACAGGTGAACATTAGAATCAAACAGAAGTGGATTCGAATCCCTATTCTCACTCATTAGTTATGTGACCCTGGGCAAGTTATCTGACTACACTGAACCTCAAGTGCCTGTACCAATTTAGAATGAAAAGTATGAATCTGCTTGTGCACTGGTGGGGAGGGGATTCTCAGAGCAGAAAGGACTATATCTAAGCTTCCCAAGAAATAACTTTGAAAGGTATGTTTTAGAGCGCGTCTCCAACATAGCATCTGAAGGGTGAATAAAGAGGGCTAAGAGAGGTGTCTATGCATAAAGGTCCCAGGGCATAGAAGTTGGACAACCTACAGCAGAACAAGCCTGTGTAGACACCAAGACAGCAGGCCAGGGGACATCCTTGGTGTCAATAGCAGATTTCAAGGCACTACAACAAGAACCAACCAGGGTAGGCTACACCTCACTGGTCAGAAGAAATTGTTTGGGCCAAACACCCCTCCCTGATGCTGGGTTGACACAAAAGTGACAAGACTTTTCTCAACACAAATTATCTTAGAAGAGAAAAAGAAAGGAGGGGAATATTCTACACACTGATTATTCAATTGGAATTGGCTACATATAAGTTGTGAATGACTAAGTCATCTTCAGTTGTTCAGGTAATCTTTCTGGTGTTTTTAAAATGGGAGCTACATAACTGAGTTAATTTCACTTGAAAAGAAAGAAACAGTGAAACAGTGTTAGAATTTTGCACACCTAAGGTTAGTGACTAAGATTTTAAACCTGCTACATGTGGATGTGTGCCTGAAATTCCAAGGAACATTTCTACAAGGCATACATGCGCCATGAACTAATTCAAATCTCAGGCAAGAATCAGAGCAAGTCAGAACCATGATCTTGTGAGAGAACTGTGTGTAGGAAGTTGAAGTTTGAACCCCACGCTGTGGTGTTAAATACATTGAGTACATATTAATACCAAAGGAAAGACAGGAAGTGATATAGAATGTCATAATTAAGGCCATTAGCTCTGACTGTGACATGCTCAAAGAAATAAACCCCTCTTCACAGAGGGAAGGCTAATTCACAGGGTACTAGCTTGGGCCATACATGTGGTGGCTGGCAGCATAGTTTAAGAGTTTCCCTTTGGAAGAAGAAGCAGGCACTATGTTCAAGCTGGGAGGTGAGTGCACAGTGATGTAGAAGCTAAATAGGCAAGGGGGACCTTACAACCCTGGGGAGCACAGATCACTTGATGAGAGCCAAGGATATTGCCAGTAACCAGAAGACTGCCACCACCCAGTGCTGGGACAGTCACTGCTCCTGGCTCCCAGTGGCTAACCCAGGAACTTTGGACTGGGATCCCATGCGCCACTTCCCACAACCCTAAGCAAAGATACCTGCCTACTTTAGTTATCCCACTTTAGAGAAGCCCCGTCTGTCCCTCTATAGGACAGACTAAGCTTCCTAGGAGGGCAAAAGAAGAAAAGACAAATTCTTAGGAAAACTGTGGTGACCTAGTGGCAGAACAATTGACAACTCCACTCACAATCCATGTGTAACTCCATAATCCTTGAGGCTTTGAGGAGTAACCTATAGGAAGGGGTGCCCAACCTGTGGCCTATAGACCTCATGCTGATTTTGTGAGGACTGTTTTTTATCTGTGATGTTGGATATCACAAAACATAGTCCTTTTTGTTTGTTTGTTTGTTTGCTAATCAGCTCTCATTAGTGTCTATGTATGTAAAGTCTGTCCCCAGACAAGTCTTATTTTTACAATGTACAGTGAGGAACAAAAAGGTTGGGCATCCCTGAAGGATAGCTAAAACTTGAACAGAGATCTAGCTACTATACCAGAAAAATAATTATTTTTTTCCCTCAGAATATAAATACTTACTGGAATAAAAGAAGAAGGGTGATGTTTTGAAATTTTAACCAATGTGGTTCATGTTTATAGTCATTCTTGAGTTCTTAATGTTTTTAAGTTCCTACTTATGGAAGTAATGGTATTCATTGCTTTGATGTGGGAGACAGAGGGTCACAACCAATCTAGAACAAAAGAAATTACCACTTCAATTTAAATTTGAAAGTAGGGGGTTGAAAATTTGGAGTGGGCAGGTAGGAAGGTAAATTCACAGGGGTCATGGCTAGAAGCCAGGATGGTGGGTAATAGATTCAGAGAGATCCAAGACCAGAAGACCAGAAGAGCAACAGCTTGGTTTCCCCAGGTGAAGCCCACCACACTTCAGGTGTTCTAGAGAAGATTTGAATCCAATGCTGTTGACCTAACGGTGGCTCAGTAAGGTCTCTAGAGGTCCATACCCTAACTGTAGTGTGAGGAAAGCCATAGGGAGCTTGCACTGAGACAATAGCTGGACCCAAAGAACCTGGTATTTGGAACAAGGAGGGTGAGGAAGCACAGTTTAAAACCAGAGGCCAGAGGAGGGCTATGGGCCAGGCACTGCACATGGCACACAGGGTCTAACAACCAGAGGTGAGCAGAGTGCTATGGGCCAGGCACTGCACGTCGCACACTGTCTAACAACCAGAGGCCAGAGGAGGGCTATGGGCCAGGCACCGCATGTCGCACACTGTCTAACAACCAGAGGCCAGAGGAGGACTATGGGTCAGGCACTGCAGGTCGCACACTGTCTAACAACCAGAGGTGAGCAGAGGGCTGTGGACCCAGCACTGCACATAGCATGTGTTCAAGTCTAGTCATAACCAGCCACAGCCTGGTGAGCTGAACGAGCACATGGGGTTATACCTGGACCAGATGACCCACCCCAAGGCCAGGACAATATTTTACCAGTCCTTTTCTCAATTCCTTTCTGACTCAGTCTTAGCTTAACTATTGGCTTCAAAGAAAAAAAGAGAGAATTATGAATGGACTGATTTGAAAATTTAAATTGACTGCATTGAATTCAAGAAATGACTGAGAAACCTTAATCAGGAATACCAAAAATTGCCACCATCAAAAAAACAGAGCGATCTTAAGTTTAAGTGGGTTGAATTATAATGGAGGGAGGGAAAAAAACTTTTCTGTTGCAGTTTTTTTTTTTTTTTTTTGGCTGGGGTTGGGCCTGAACCCGCCACCTCGGGCATATGGGGCCCGGCACCCTACTCCTTTGAGCCACAGGTGCTGCCCAGGAAAAAAAACTTTTTATCATTAATAGCCACATTTTTATCTATGTGAAAATTAAACCCAACATAAATGTTAATAGTCACAGGTGCATAACAAACATTTAAAGAATGATAGCTATTAATTAGAATTATGTTATAATATTATATCTTTCCACTTTTATCAGAACCCTTTTCTTTAGGTCTCTGAACCTTTAAGTTTTATGTGCCCTCAACTTAAGAGCAAACATTTAAAGACATCCTATAAGTTTACCAGGTGACATAAAAGTGCTGGCAAAAAAATAAATAAATAAATGATCTTTGGTTCTTAAGGGTTCACAGCAATGTAGGAACATGGGGGGGTAAAAACCTGAAGGTAAAAGCTAATGTGTGAGAAGGAAAGAAGTCTAGAAAAATCTACCAACCTCATAATTTTGCCTGGAAAGGAAAAACAAGCTCATCTGGACCCTATGTCCCACGTGAATTATTTGTATGAGGATAACATTAATAATGAGAAACTTAGCTTAATACTCCTGCCAACTAGCCTGTCTGGAGAAACCAAATTTTAAAGAATGGCTTGGTAAATCTGGAACCAGAGTAAATGTGTTGGGTGGTCTTACAGGCTATTTTCATCACTGTGGGAACCCAGTGGACTGTTTTTCTCCATTAAAGGACTGTACCATCCAGAGCATCTATTTATAATCCAAAGTCAGGCCACCCTTTGCTTGGAAACTACTGCCAAAAATGAACCATTCTTACATTATTAATCACCTCTTTTCATTCCCCAGGAGTGCTACTTTTCTTTAGTGTGCGTTTGTCCACCTCATTGCTCTTCTTTTTCAACACGTATTTTTAGCATGTTACCAGTTTGATTACATTACTTTTTAGTCCTAATATTTGTAGTTGGATACTTTTACCAGCACATAAGGAGCTGTCTATATTTATTCATTTATTTTTCTTTAAGACAGAGTCTAACTTTGTCACCCTCAGTAGAGTGCCTTGGTGTCATAGCTCACAGCAACTTCAAGCTCTTGGGCTCAAGCAACTCTCTTGCCTCAGCCTCCTGAGTAGCTGGGACTATAGGTGTCTACCACAATGCCCAGCTATTTTTAGAGACAGAGTCTTGCTCTTGCTCAGACTTGCCTAGAACTTATGAGCTCAAGCAATCCACCTGCCTCTGCCTCCCAGAATGCTGGGATTATAGGCCACTGAGCCCGGCCTGCTATCTTTATTCTTAATGTCATTACCAAAATGTCTTTAAATCACATTGCAGGTAGGTCACTGCTGTCAAGTCTATTTCCTGATTCGTGTATTCATAAGCTTCTATCACTTCCTAGTCAGAATTTCTTACTTCTTCTTTTTCTTTCTCTAAAGTTTGGAGATTCTTCTTAGTTTGGAGCTTATATAGCTTTTATCTATTGAGTAAATGCTTAATCACATTTTCTTTTTAACTAGTTGCAAATATAATTTTAAATGAAAATCGTAATATGAAAATGTCCTTCAATGGCATTTATTCCAGGCTATCCTAAGACCTGTCCTTCAGAACTATTCCCTCTCAGTCTTTTCTGAGGACTCTAAAGCAAATTCTCTATCCACATTTGAAATTACCGGAGTTTCCATTCATATAACTGATTGCAAATAAACTTATCACCTATTAGATATACTAAAATTAATAACCAGGGACAAAACATTATTATTTTATTATATATTCAGATTAATAAGAACAGTTTTGTTTTATAAGTCATGGAATTGAAGTCCTCATGTTGAAAATACAGTAGTCTGCCCTTATCCACGGTTTTGCTTTATATAGCTTCAGTTACTTGTGGTGAGCCTCAATCTGAAGATATTAAATGGAAAATTCCAGAAATAAACAATTCATAAGTCTTAAATTGCTTGCCATTCTGAGTATTGTAATGAGATCTCCTTCAGGTCCTCTCCCCCCGACCTAGGATATAAATCATCCCTTTGTCCATCAAATCCTTGCTGTATGTGCTCCCTGCCTCTGAATCATTCAATAACCCGCTGGGTTCTCAGATCTACTATCTCAGTCACCCTTACTTAATAATGATGGCAAAGCCCAACAGTGGTGCTGCTGACTGACAATTTGAATGTGCAAAACAGAAGCCATGTTGTGCTTTCTTTAAGTGAAAAGGTGAAAGTTCTGGACTTAAAATGGAAAGCAAAACAAAAAAATACAGAGAGGACATAAAGTTCATGTGCAATTTAAAATAGTTTAACGTAGTAAATTGCACATGAACTTTATGGACACCCTCTATATCCTGAAGTTGCTAAGATTACAGTAAGAATGAATCTTCACCCTGGGAAATTGTAAAGAAAGAAAATGAAATCCATGCTAGTTTTGCCGCTGTACCTCAAACTGCAAAGGTATGGCCACAGTGCAGAGTAAGTGCTTAGTTAAGATGGAAAAGGCATGAAATTCATGGGTGGAAGATGTGAACAAAAATGTGTTCCTATTGACAGCATCTGGGCTCAGGACTATCTAAGTTTCAGAAACCCACCTGGGATCTCAGACCATCTCCCCCAAGGATAAAGGGGGATTGCTAAACAAATAGTCCATACACAGATATATGATAACATTTTGGTGAGAAGAATTCTTTCAACATATAATAGAAAGACAGTTGCTAATTCAGTTAATAATTCAGTAGATATTTAGTAGGCATCAATTATATTCCTGTATTATTCTAGGTAATGTGAATACATAAGCAAATAGAATAGAAAAGAGCATCAGAACTTACTAAGATTACAACCTAGTTGGGATAGAGAGAGAATACCAAAAGTAAACAAACAAATTATGTCTATTGTTCATGTTGATGTATAGGGAAAAATAAAGCAGGGAAGGAGATAGGATGAAGTTGGAAGGAGGTTGCTATTTTTCAAAAGGTTGTCTGGGAAGACTTCACTGACTGGATGAGCAGAGGGTGAAGTAATGTAATAGACACACACCTTGGGGCAGAGTACAGAGGCAGAGGACCAGGCACACAGCTGGGCAGGAGGCCAGCGGGGTAGAAGAGAGAAAGGGAGAAAAGTGGGACACGGGATCACAGGTAGCGCTGACATGACTGTCTTGGTAGTCTTTATAAGGACTTTGCCTGTGAAGGATAGAAGTGGATACCGTTATGACAGTGTTGAGTAGAGGGGTGATAAGATTTATGTTTAAAGATGCCCCCTCTGCATGGTTTTCTGAGAAGCATCTGTAAGGAAGAGAAGTTGCAGCACAGAGTGAATTTATGAGGCATGTGCAATAATCCAGGCAAAGGATGAAGGGTCGCAACAATGGAGGTGGCAAGAGAGTATCAGACTGTGGATATGATTGAAAGTAGAAGTAACTAGGGCTTGCTGATGGTTCATATGTGAGCTATGAGAGAAATGGATCAAGGATGATACTAAGGTTTTTGTACGAACTATGGAGGAAGCAAAGGAATCACTATTTACTGAGGTAAAGACTACCAGGAATAGAGTAGGGCCAGAATAGGGTCAGGTAAGATCTGGAGCTCAGTTTTAGATAGTGCCCATTATTCATATGAGTTAGCTATAGAGTTGGGTAGTTGGATGTATAAATCTGGAGCTCAGTGCACCTTAAGATACACATTTGAGAGTTAATTAGCAGTTAAGTCTATCAAGACTGGATGAAGCCACAAACAGAGTAGAGAGACGTTGAACAAGGATGCTCCTCCATTGTAAAACATCAGAGGGAAAAAGAGACAAAGAAGACTGAGAAAATGCAGTGCTCTGAAAGGCAAAGGAAGAAAAGGTTCCAAAGAGGACAGGGCGCTGCACTATTTCTTTAACTATTATTTGGTTCTGGTGTTAAACTTCTTTGCCCTATCAATGCCAAAACCTGCTCATAGGTCAAGACAATCAGGGTGGAGTATTCACCATTATGTTTAACTACTAGCATTGATTCTTGTTGACCTTAACGAATGCAGAGTTAATAAGTAGAGTGGTGGGGATGAAGGTTCTATTCAACTACTTTCAAGAGAAGATGGGAGAAACATGGAATACAGAAAAAATATAGAGCAATTTGGGTAGACGTTTGTTGTAACAAAGGACAGAGAAATGTGATGGGAGGTAGAGGAAATTGTGTGGTCAAGAGAATGGTTTTTAAATTTATTTTCTAAGACTAGATAAATTATAGTATGTTGTACAGCGAAGGGAGTAATTCCGTAGAGAAGGAAAAACTGGTGATGCGGAAGTAAGGGAAAAATTATGGGAGCAATATACGCGGGTGGGTGAAAAGATAAGGAATCTAATGCCAAAGGGGAGGAGTTGACTTCAGACAGGCTCCTGGATGGTTTATGCATGGTAGGAGGAGGGAAGGCAGAGCTGGGAGAAGATGGGCAGCTGAGGTGTGAAAGTGCGTGTGAGCAGATTGAGTCCTGAGGGTTTCTGTTTCCTCAGGGAAAAAGGAAACAGGGCCATTAGTGGGGAATGATGATGGAAGATGAGGTATTGGAAGTTTGAGGTGAGATCGGAGTATAAAACTGTCAACCGATGAGGGAATGCTGCGGGATTTCTGGACTTCCTTTGTCCTAAAGGAGCATTTTAGAACTTTGGGTTCTCAAAGTGTTAAAACAGAAGTTTGAAAAACCGGTGATTACATACTTTGGGGAACCACTGCCTACTCTGTGGGCCTGTCCAGCAGCCATACTGTCAATTAACAGATTAATAGCCATTAAAGTGTCCTCTTGAAAAAAGATGTTTAGGCTCGGCGCCTGTGGCTCAATTGGCTAAGGTGCCAGCCACATACACCTAAGGTGGCAGGTTCGAATCCCCAGCCCGGACCCGCCAAACAACAATGATGGCTGCAACCAAAAAATGGCCGGGCGCTGTGGCGGGCTCCCATGGTCCCAGCTACTTGGGAGGCTGAGGCAGGAGACTCACTTGAGCCCAGGAGTTGGGAGGTTGCTATGAGCTGTGATGCCATGGCACTCTACCCAGGGGGATAGCTTGAAGTTCCATCTCAAAAAAAAAAAAAAAGATGTTTAATGTTGTGTAACTAAAATTTTCCAAATGTTTGGGAGCACAGAACTCTCTCTGTGGTGTCCTATAGAACAATCATTCATGGACTCAAATTTGGAAAATCACTGCTTCACTAAAGGTGTCTATGTGTTCCCCCAAGGGACACTCCAGTGGTCAGTACCATTCTGAACTTGGTGAAGAATGCAAAATTTAAGAGCCCTGGGTGAAGGATTCAGGAAAGCTCAACACTCCTTTTCTGAAGCTCCTTATTCATGAACCACAATGGGGGTTATCAAGAGCCTTCAGGGACAATTCAATGTAATGGGAAGAACAATGTGCTGGAATCCAGGAATCCAAACCTGTCATGCACAGGCTCAGTGGTCTTGGCAAGTCTTCGACACTTAAGTGTCTAAAGATGCACTAACAAGTTACTTCTACCAGGAGCAGGCACAGAATATACAGTAATTAAGAGGTCTTGTGTGAAGTCAGCCGACCTAATAGCAAATCTCCCCTCCATCTCTTATTGGCTGTGCTTTCTTGGAAACAAGCTAACCTCCATGGGGCTCAGTTTTATCCTTTGTAAACTGGAGAAGATTTCACCCATCTCACTGGCTGTTACAGAGTTTGAATAAGAAAATACACATTAAACACTTAGCACATTGATTTTTATATATGTATAGTAACGAGGGAATGTAATAACTGATAGGCAACAGTTTTGTAAATTAAAATCCCTATGAAATTGTAAAGCAGTATTAGTTCTTTATTAATAGTATAGCAAAGGGAACTGAATTAAGAATGATTTTGAAAAGGAAATATGGAACAAAGATAGATTTGGTTCTAATTCACTGTTCCCTAACCCTTTTAAAAACCAATATCCCTAACCTGTTTTTTCCTCCCCACCCCCAGTGTTTTGACATTAGTCTACACAGAGGTTTATCAAGCTTGTACTGTATTATTATAGAAAGAAATGGCTTTTCTATTGGGGATAATAATAGCAATAAAATAATATTGTTTTAGATCTGTGGTCTAGTATTTCCTTTATAAGCAGGTATTGCTCCTGGTGGGAAAATAAAGGTTACTGAAGGGTTAACTGACTTAGTGAAGGTCAACGATGTGGCACAATGGTTTTCCCCATAGAATACAGGTAAAGTCTGTATTTCTGATGTATTTCTAACTGTATGGTTAAGATGTTTGCTTAATGTTCTTTTTTATTCAAAGGTCTCCAACCATTTAAACTTTTCCCCCTTTCACTTAGATGTTCTTTGCTAGCTATTAATGCCCTTTAAGTATCTTCTTTATACTCACATTAAGATCTGGACCTACCAATTTTCAAAGGGTTCTACTTGACAAAATTCCAAGATAATTACAGCCATTGTTTTTTAAAAACATGTTCAAGTTAAAAATAAAAGCTTCTTCTATATCTGAAATTTTAAAGAATTAAGCTTGTCGCTTGTTATAACAAGATGATTTTTCGATGCTGTGATGCTAAGAATAATAAATACATTATACTTTGCATATATAATAGGTTTAAAATGTATTGGAGTATGTCTGCTACTGACCTTGGAACCTGACCCAAGACCGGGCTCAGAAGTAGAAACCAAAAACCCAAAGTCTAGGTTTTTTAAATTGCCAAATACATCAAGAATTACAAATCTCCTTTCTAACTTTGATGCTTCTAGATAAAATGGAAAAATATTTCTTTGCTGTTTGGTTGCATGTTAATAAAAGTGGTATTTGTAAGTATTCTGGGATTACATTATATAAATATTTTTATTTGCGCATGATTATAAGAGATAACAGATCCCAAAGGTAGATGTGCGTGAATGAACACAAGTCGATGTACACACACAAAGAGATAGAGTTCCACACTGTGTGTGTCTAGACTGTCACAGCCGACAGAGCCATATGTTTCTTATCTCAGGGGCTGCCCAGAGAACTCAGGCGTGTGGGCAACAGCTCTAGCAGGCAAGAAGCCACATAAACAATGATCACAAATCATAATCAGACAGAGAGGCATGCTAGTAGTAAATAGTATCATTATAATGAACAATACTCAACCAAACTGTCTTTAATAAGTAATGTTGATAGGGTGGCTCCTGTGGCTCAAAAGGTGCTGGCCCCATATGACGGAGGTGGTGGGTTCAAACCCAGTCCCGCCAAAAAAAAAAAAAAGTAATGTTGATAAATGAATAAATTTTATATTGCTACAATCATTCTATTGAAAAAGACATGTCAAAGTTTGATGGTGAAGGAATGCACAGCATTTCAAACTGAAAGATTTGATGGTCACATCTACTCTATGACTCCTGTCTACAGTTACCTTCGTTGTAACCTCTCTGGACTCAGCAGGCCAGGACCAAGTGTAACACTGGTTAAACAGTGGTTAACTTCTATGAACTGGTTTGTTTATTTTTTCATTGCAATAGGAAAAAAAACTGCTTCTAGTTTAAAAGAATAAAGAAAAGGATTTCAGTTCTGTTTCACTTTATGTAATAAATAGGATGTGTACTTTCTGCTTAGTTGAGGGTAGGGTGGGGAGTGTGATAAAGCTATAGAATTTCATTAATGTAGGAGTATTTGCATACGAAAGTAAGTCTTACATATCACCTAAGGTTTTCTTTTGAGAAAATACAGTCATCCTGCTTAATTCAATGAGAAAAATATTTAATAATTGATGAGGATTTGTGGAGTTGAAAATTGTAAACAAGACGGTATTTCAATATAACAGCTCCAAAATAAGTGAGTAGACTTTCTCGGTTGTATTTATTTGCCCTTTTCTACAGCACCTATCATCTTAATACTTAGGCATGAAAGTAACAGGCATAAGGTGAAGATGAAAATATTATGTGTCCATCTATTTTTTTTCTCTCAGTGAGTCAAAACATAGTGTTCAGCCATACATATATTCCCGATGTTACTTTGCTTAGTTCCTGAGACTAAAGAATGCCTTATGGACTACAACTATGTAAAGATTGATGTGAAAGAAATATGAAGGTGTGACACTGTACTTTAAATTTGAAAATGACTCAGTAGTTGATTTAAATACAAATACTATATATATATATATATATGCAGATATAGTAGTTAATGGTCATGAATTCAATTTTTCTTATCCTGGTTTCATTCTCATTTTTTAAAAACCATCATTCTTCACATGATCTGTGATAATCCCTGGAGTTCCTGAGACCCACAATCATCTGTTGGGTCTGTAAAGGTTGTCAAGAACTTTCATGCCAATAAGAGACATAGAAAACTGGCTTACATCACAGCAATTAATGATAAAGTATAAAAAAATCTTTATAATTGTAGTTTTAACATAAAGTGGTATGCAAACATCAGATGCCTTGGTTTCCTCATCTATGCAATAGTGAATTTGTTCATTCACAAATATTTATTGAGTGCCTGCCACATGCTAGGTCAGTGTTTTTCAACCATTTTTATCTCATAGGATACTTGAGCCTAGAGTTAAACTTCCAGGGTACCCTTAAATTATGTTGATCCAAAAAAAAAAAGAGTGAAAAAGAGAATGTACTTACTGTGCTATGAATTTCTTTCAAAAAATTTAATTAAGAGGGCTGTGCCAGTGGTTCAAAGGAGTAGGGCACTGGCCCCATATGCCAGAGGTGGTGGGTTCAAACCCAGCCCTGGCCAAAAAGTGCAAAAAAAAATATTAATTAATGATCTTTAAAAATCGTCATGGCACACTGGTTAAAAACCACTGTATTAGGCACTTTTCTACACAATGGGCTACAGCAGTCAACATGATAGAAAAATCCTATGCCCTGTGGAACTCTTACTATAGCAGAGGTGGGCAGAAGAGAAATACACTGTATGTCATTTTATATGGAATCAGAAAAAAACCTTAAATAGTCAAGACATTACTCAGAAAGAAAAATCAGGACGACTCATGCTACCAGACTTCAGACTATACTATAAATGTATAGTGATCAAAATGCTAAATTTCGATTGTAAGCAGTGGCTTCCCCTAGTCACAAGTATTCAGCAAAAATATTTCCTTACTTAAGTAACAAAGCCTAGAAGAAGAGTGAATATTTTGTATGTATAATTTTGTCATAGTGTTTAAAAATCTTTGAATCCATGGAACATGCTTTTAAAAGGGACCAGAAGAGAAAGGAAAATATTTATCACCTTCTTAGCATAGAAAAAAATAGCAGGTATGAATTTATTCTACTAACATTTATAGAAAACTCCCTGTGTTAAGTCTAAATACTACATTAGTTGAGCAATAGTCGTAGTGATGGTAGACTATAGAAATAGGATGGTACAGAATAGTTCCTTATCACGTCTAACTTTCAATAGAAAATGATAACAGACACATTTCAGTTCCTTAGGTATAGGAAAGAAATAAAAGGCTGGTGATGCTGACAGTACCAGCTTGGGAGGTCAGGAACTCTTCACAAGTAAAAGGCCACCTGAGTTTTGCCTTTAAGGGTATGTAGAACTTTGGCAGACCTTGACATGAAGAGCCATCCTGGGACAAAGACAAAGGGTTGGCAAGCATAGGCAATGTGCAGGAAGTTGGAAAGATAGGGAAGATACAGTGGAGCAGTGGAAAATATGTTCTGTAATTTGGATTTTCTGTTTGTATTCCACCATGATTGCAAGAGAAATCAGAGGATCCGTGAATCTTAATCTAGAAGTGATATGTATGTTAGACTAACGAAGGAAAGAGCATCCCAAAGGAAGGCAGTGATTTGTGGGTTTCTTTGTTTTTTCATTTCAATCATCATTTGCAGAACACTTGCTAGTTGCCAGACACTAAGCTAGGAGCTATAGAAAAGAAACAAAAGAAAAAGATGAAGACAGAATCCCCACCCCGAGGAGTTTATACTGTAGTGGATGAAATATGCATGACAAGCATGAATACGATACACCTTGGAAGTGCAAAAATAGAATCGTATTCATGGAAAGACTATCGGGTAATTAATTATGTTGGGATGCAGATACTAGGTTATTAATAAATGAAGTTTCCCCAAAGACATGAAGCTTCAAGATTACCCAAGAAACAATGCTACTAAATTTTGTAAAAATGTGACAAGAAACAGAGTGAGCGTCACAGAGAGTGAGGGAAGGGTAAATAAAAAACACGCTGTAGACAATTGAGATGAGGCAGGAGTAAAGGGAAGGGTCTTTTGTTTAGAAAAGAAGGGCATATTGATGGTATTAAAACAGAGGGGAACACAGAGCAAAGTGGCATTTTTGTACTGGTAAAATTAGTTTGGTTTTGAATACTGAGGATTTTTTTGCCTTTTTTTCACTGTGCTCTGCTCAAACCTTCACTAGAATACTCATAGCATTTTACAATTTTATCACAATTCCTTATGTAATTGTGGATTAATTTATTATTCAGAATGATTTGAGTTCTTTTAAGATGAAAGCACAAGTTTAATAAGAATAAAAATAACTTACAGCAAACAAAATATATTGTATGTGAAGTAATGACCTGATAATCATTGTGTATATTATGTAATTTAGTGTTAGACTTTATAGCAGTCACAAAAGTGGATAGATGTTCTTTTCCTGAAAGGTTAAAAAAAATTAATATGAGTCTTAGTGTAGGGGATAGGAAAAGTGTCCTTACCTCTTAGAGGCACCTTATACATTACATTATTTCAAAAATACCTAATGGTTAGGCAGAAATCTTTGTATACATTTGTTAATACATATCTATGAGTAGTAAGTTTGTTCAAGTTCAGAATTCACATCATCCAGGGTGTCATTCCTACTTCTGGAATTTAGACCAGATCTTTCTCCTACATGCTATGTGCCCTGACACCATATATATTCCTTTGTCATAGCACATGGGGTGGGCTATTCCATCCTCCCTTGGGACTACAAGATTCTTGAAGATCATCATTTGTGATTATAAATAGTATAAACATAAATCTAAATGAAACTCACTATATTTTAATAGAGGATATCCCATAAATATTGGATATATGCAAAATTGAATCTACTTCCATAACTTAAATGTCTTATTATCACTAACCTAGCCTAGAGATTTTTGTGTGCTCCCTCTTAGTTTTCTATTTTTGTGTAATAAATCACTTCAAAACTTATCATCTTAAAGCAACATTATCTCACAGTTTCTGTGGCCCAAGAATCTGGACACAGTTTAGCTGGCGCTGCTGGCTCTGAGTTTCTCATGACGTTGCAGTGAGTCATCAGCTGGAGCTGCAGCCGTTCACAGCTCAGCTAGGGCTGAAGGGTTCACTTCCAGACTCAGCGTCCCCACAGGGCTGGCTTCCCCCCAACAAGCAATCCAAGAAGGAGCAAAGGTGAACCCGCAGAATGGAGGCCACAGTCTTTTATAACCAAATCTAGGAAGTGCTGTCCTGTCTGTAGTGAGTTGAATGGAGGTTTCCTAAAAGATACATTCAGCTCCTAACCTGCAGTATTTGTGA
This sequence comes from Galagoides demidoff, assembly GCA_963574575.1. Classification (NCBI taxonomy): domain Eukaryota; kingdom Metazoa; phylum Chordata; class Mammalia; order Primates; family Galagidae; genus Galagoides; species Galagoides demidoff. The sequence goes on from CAUYQV010140850.1 coordinate 46,523, forward strand.
TTGTGACATTATTTGGAAAAGGAGATTTCACAGTTATAATGAAGGATCTTCAGGTATTATTATCCTGACTTAGCCAGATGAACTCTAAATCCAAATATATGTATCCTTCAGGGGTACACACAGAGGAGAAGACCATGTGAAGACAGAGTCAGGAACAGGTGTGATGCAGCCACCAGCCCAGGAGGAGCCAGCAGATGGGGGCAAAGGCAAGAAACACAGTCTTCCCTGCAGCCTGTGGGGAAATGCAGCCATTATGGCTTCAGAGCTGTGAGAGAGGAAATTTCTGTCCTTTTAAGCCATCAGTGGTACCTATGGTAATTGGTTATGGCAGCCACCGGAAACTAATATGCCACCAATGATTTCTCGTCTTCTGTTTCTTAGAAGTGAGTTGCTAGCTCCAGTTTGGGGCAGGTATGAATACCATTAGGCAGAAATCTTTGAAAGCCGTCTCAGAGGATACCTACTCCGTCTGGTTTCTGGATACCTCCACTGGAATGCTGTATTGATAGCCTAGTGGACCAAACTCCACAGGTCAGATAATTACAGTTAGCATCTCACATTCTTAAAAATCATTATGATTTCCTGCTTCTCGGATTACAATTACTATTTGCGAAGATAATTCAAATTGGAAAATTTAGAGTCAAGTGAAATTTCTTCTTTTTTAATCTACATAATCTTTCATTGATTAACTAGTCTTTTTCATTCTGTTGTTTAAATTTTTATCATTTATCTCTTTATTTTCAATCCCAAAGGTAGTAGAACAGCACTGAAGTAGTCCGACTACTTTAAAGCTTTTCTTGTTTTAACTTTCCCTGAAAAGTGTCTTTTGAAAACTCAAATAGGGTTACTGTTCCCTTTATTTGGCATTATTCATCAGTTCTTCCTTGTCTAGCCAAGTAAAAATTAATTAGCAGAAATTAGCAGACTCTTGTGATCGGACTCTTGACTTCCTAAAATTCAAGTTAACATCTTTAATCATTCTTTAATACACATTTACAGAATTACATAAAATTTTAGAAATATTTGCTACTGTTATGAATCCTAATGTAAACAACTGATTGGCGGGATGTATTTTGATTGTTACAAAGGGGTCGCGACCCACAGGTTGAGAACTGCTGTTTTAAGGTTTAAGGAGTTTTAACAGACACATTCTCATGGACATTACTACGTGCTATGCAGAAAGTGCGAAGTCTTTCAAAATAATGAGGAATAGCATCAACAAAAATATGGTGGAATATAGGAAGGGAGCTGGAAATATCATTTTTCTGTGCCCTCCATTGCAGGCAAAAAGACTAATCTCCGTCCTGTCTGAAGAGAGTCCCTAGGGAATTCCCTGAGTGGAGAGGACGTTTCTCTATTCCAAAAAAACTATTATTCTTTATCAGCATTTAAATACAAAATAAAATAACCTTAAGCCATTGAAGGAACTGAAGATTGAAATAAAAAGCCATTTTACTTTCCCTGACCTCTGAAAGTGTACATTTAGCACCATTATTAATATACAACATATTTCTGTCTTTATAGTATTCAAATAATCTTGGCCTACATAATGTTAACTTATTTCATTTGATGGAGAGACTTACAGAAAAATGTTCTGTATATTTATGTAATATATAATTATAATAAATGGTTTCTTTATAAACGAATTCCTCTTTGAATGGAATAATGAAACCTGGCAAAGGATTATTCATGAATTGTGTTGATCTCTATGTTGTGAAGTAGTGAATTCTTTGGGCTTTTTTTACTCCAAGCTAATTATTCATGCTATTATGGTATGTTATGTTATATTAAATAATTGACTGACTTACAGGGAGCATTTTTTTTTCTTCTGAAACAGAGTCTCAAACTGCCATACCCTGGGTAGAGTGCCATGGTGTCACAGTTCACAGTAACGTCCAACTCTTGGGCTTAAACGATTCTCTTGCCTCAGCCTCCCAAGTAGCTGGGACTACAGGCGCCTGCCACAATGCCCAGCTATTTTTTTGGTTGTAGTTGTCATTATTGTTTGACAGGCCTGGGCTGCATTGGAACCCGCCAGCTCCAGTGTATGTGACTGGCGCCCTAGCTGCTTGAGCTATAGGTGCAAAGCCACAGGTAGCATTCTTTACTAAATGGTTTAGTTTGCTTTTAGAGCATGATTTACATTGCGAAAATTTAGTTCACCGAAAAAGATATATATATTTGAGACAGAGTCTTACTTTGTTAGCCTCAGTAGAATGTAGAATGTCGTGCTGTTATAGCTCACAGCAACCTCCTCAAATTCTTGGGCTTAAGTGATCCTCTTGCCTCAGCCTCCCAAGTAGTTGGGACTACAGGTGCCTGCCATAACACCCAGCCATTTTTAGAGATGGGATCTCCCTCTGGCTCAGGCTAGTCTCGAACTCCTGAGCTCAGGCAATCTACCTGCCTTGGCCTCCCAGAGTGCTAGGATTATCACACCTGACCAAAAATAAATATTTTTACAAAGGTAATTTTTATATATAAAAAGTGAAATAAATGAGGGAGAAGAGTGGGATTTAAGTTAACATATGCGGTGCATGAAGGAATAGACGTGGGTGTCTCAGTGGAGGAAACTGGCAAATTGTGAATTTTGGATTTGCATGGTAATTGGCTAGGTGGCCTAACAATCTGCCTGGAACTTTTGATGACCCTCTGTGAATAAAACCTATTTATATAAGCAATCTGTGCTATGGACAAATTATGTCTATAATTTAATAATCTCTTATTAATTACTGTTCTTACATTGCAAATAACAGATACTAGTTTGGTGTATTTAAATTAAAAAAAACATTTTTGCTGTAGGATATGGGTTAGCTTATAAAATCATATGGTAATCTGTTGAAACAGCACACAGAAAAGATAGGAACCAGACTGTTCCAGGGATTTAGAGTAGAAAGTAGAGAAAGACTGAAAGATACTGCTTTGGAGCTAAATTTTTGACCAATAGTGTGTGTGTTTGTTTTGTGTGGTTTTTTTTAGAGACAGAGTCTCACTTTATCACCCTCAGTAGAGTGCTGTGTTGTCACAGCTCACAGTAACCTCCAACTCCTGGGCTTAGACAATTTTCTTGCCTCAGCCTCCCAACTAGCTGGGATTACAGGCGCCCACCACAATGCCCGGCTATTTTTTGTTGCAGTTTGGCCGGGATCAGGTTCGAACCTGCCACCCTCCATATATAGGGCCGGTGCTCTACCCACTGAGCCACAGGCAGCACCTGACCAATAGTGTGTTTTAATGTTCTTCCTTTCACATTTACAAGGGAATCCCTGTGGCTTAGTTCAAGTTATTTGTCCTCTGTCGGGAATCATGGCACTTGCTTGACAGATCTCCCATGACTGTATTCAAGAAAAGTTCTGGGACCAGGACAGAGAATTGATGTGGGACAAGTAAAATTGGCACACTGTATATTTGTCTACATTTATTAATAAATATTGCACGTAAATACGCTTAAGTGTTAGTTTGGCTATGCCTGGGAAATTTAAGTTTTCTCTTTCTACTTATTTTTAAAGCATACTGTATTCAGTGAGCATGCATTGATTTTATAGCTAGAAAAAAGTGCAATTTGGGGGAAGTTTTAGCACATTAAAATACCTGAAATAACATTTCCATAGCATAGTCTTGTAAAATATAAGTAATTGATTTTAAAGATTGGGTATCCTTGACTGGGCGGGGGATAGTTTTGGGGAAGGCACACAAGCCAGTTAATTATGAAATATCTCAAAATATGTGTGGAAATATGTGTCATTTGTCCTCTGGTTAAATAGCTGTTTGATAAATGAGCAGAAAAATGCTACTTTTGGACATAAAGTGGAAAATAAATGTAGATGGAAGCGTTTTTTACTTGATTTGGAAACCCGTGTCAGTGAATGAGCAATTTAGTAAAACAGAGAGACAGATCATTTTATGTAAGTTGTCATCGGTAATGTCAGGTTGCCATAGGTAAGGTGATTAGGCATAACATTCCTATGCAGATTTTACTGATTTCTATAAGACATAAGTGGTATTTGGATTTTGGAATGAAAAGCTGGAGCTTTAATATTAAATCTGCTTTACATATCCACGAGTGGTGCCGTGAGAACAGAACATATTTGCATGTTTTTCTGTTCTCTCACTTCCCTTCCTCTTCCAAGTTTCTGAATATTAAACAATTATTCCCTTAACACATACTGGGTGATATGATGATGCATTTCAAACTTGCAGGTCACCTTTGGGTTTTCCCTTATTTGGGGGTTATCAAGAGGTAATACAGGATAACTGATGCCTTGGAATAACTTTAATAAAAGGCCAAAAGCTGGCTGGTACTTGCAATAAGGAAAATCATTTTCCATTTGTGTCAGAGGCTTGTTTTTTATGAGACAGAGTCTCACTAAGTCACCTTGGTAGAGTGCTGTGGCATCACAGCTCACAGCAACCTCAAACTCTTGGGCTTAAGTGATTCTCTTGCCTCAGCCTCCCAAGTAGTTGGAACTACAGGTGCCCACCACAACGCCCAGCTATATATTTAAAGTTTTGATAATTGCTTAAATATCATTATTTGCTTTCACGCATCAATAAAATTATTTGTTAATCTTGACCTAGGATGAAGTATATGTATTTTGCTATTTAAGTAGGTCATAAAACTCAAACATACTTTTACTTGCTAATGACTGAAATAAGCCCATCCTCTTTCTTTAGAAGTAATTTTGAATAGATTCTAAGAAAAGATATACTAGAAATAAACTTCTTAGTTATTTTATGTATAATATAGAAAAATAACTATAGTAGAGAAGAAACATAAACTTAGATTTCAATATGGATTTTGACTTTTTCAAAGCAACTTTTTACATCACTCACACCATGTAGTTAGAATATGCCAAAAATATTTAAAAGACTCATCCTATGCAAAATGTTGGCTTAATTAGGACTATAATCCTGGAATTCTACTAGAAAATCTATCTGCTTAGAGTCTTTTTTTTCTTCACTTTTTTGAGTGAAATTTTCTAAACTCTTGAGATAGTTTCAAAAATCTGCCATAATACCTTTAACACTAATGATAATAATAATAATAACCAATACCTATTGCATAGCATGTGCTGGGCCTTGACCTAAGCTGTCTATACACATTAACACACTGAATTTTCATAGGGAAATTTTAAGGTAGGGAATCGATTTATAGATAAAAAAAAAAGCTGCTTAGGCAGAAAGAGAGAAAGCAAACTTATCTCAGGTCCAATGGGAGAGATGAGATTACCATCCTTATTTTGTTCATTGCACTTTACTGCATGTCGTGGCATATATTTTAACATGGGAGAAAGTATTTCAGTCTGAAAATGTCAAATGCCTTGTCCGTCTTCCCTTGCCGTCCCATTATGACAGTATCTGACGGTCAGCTCTATGACAGACAAGGTGCATATTTCATCTTCTCCCACATTTTTGCACCGCCTCTCCCTCATATTTCATGCCTGAAAGATTCCTTAACTCTCCTAAGAGTCAATTTTATACTTGTATTTACATATTTTCTAGTATGTATTATTACAAAGGGCTTCCGAGAGTAATATTTTTTAATTAAATGAAAGTATTTTGAGATACTAACACACCAATGTATTAGCTCTGGGCCCTAAGTTAACACTAATGAAACAACCATAGTAAGTTTCTAGGGTGATGAAATTATTAAAAGAACTTTTGATAGCCTC
>CAUYQV010140851.1:0-38351 GCA_963574575.1 Galagoides demidoff
TGGGAGGCGGAGGCAGGAGACTCGCTTGAGCCCAGGAGTTGGAGGTTGCTATGAACTGTGATGCCATGGCACTCTACCCAGGGGCATAGCTTGAGGCTCATCTCAAAAAAAAAAAAAAGTTATGGTGTCTATTGAACAGACTGCATTTACAGATTCATCATAAATAATTAATAGAGATCTACTATACAAAAAAGAAAAGAGGCTGCATATTGAAACTTCAGGGAATTACGGTTATTCCATTACTTGGATATTATAAATAGTATTTGATATAATTATTCCACACTGCCTTCCTAAATCATAACTTAACTTTGTATCTCATAAATGTATACAATTATAAATATATATTTTAAAAAATATCTGGCTAACTCTAGTATTTTGAGATTAGAAAGAGAAGGAGGATCCAATAAAAGGATTAGAGAAAGAAGGAAGCAAAGGGGAAGAAAGCAAAGATGCTGTGGTGTCCAGGAAGTCATTCAAATACTGTATTTCAGGAAGGAGAGAGTGATGCTCCTGGGAGATCAGATATTCTGATATCTGAACGTGTTGGGCTGTCACCTGCTCAATAGAGAAGCTGTTGGTAAACTTGATTCATTCTGTAGAATAGTTGTTAAAGAAAAAAAAAAAAGGATGAGAGAGAGCAAGAGAAGAGAGAGAGAGGAAAAGGAAAGGAAAGGAAAGAATGATTCTAGGATTATTTAATGAGAAAAGGGGAGTTAAAAATTCAAAAACATATGTACAATTTTTTTTTGCCGGGGTTGGGTTTGAACTGCCTGCCACCTCTGACATACCGGGCCAGCGCCCTACTCCTTTGAGCCACAGGCACCGCCCTATGTATAAATTTTTAAAGGAGTTTTCTTACAAACAGAATGATGAGAAAGTATATGGAGGTGAAGGTATAGGTTCCAGGGAGATTTACATGGTAAGGACATTACTAGGAATAAAGATTATTAAGCAATAGACAGAATATGAAGAAGGAGGAGAATTAATACATCATTGTTAGAGCTCTGTCATTCAATACCAAGAGTCCATGGGACCCACTGCACAACAGGAAAAGTCTGGCAATTATCAAACAGGGCAGTTCAAGACTACATACATAGGTTCAGGTAGATTGGTAGACTTGCCGTTGAGAAAATGACATAGTTCTCTTGTTTGCTTAAATTTTCTCAATGAAATACACAGTCAAGTTCTGAGACAAATGTTATGTTAGAGCTGGCAGAGAAGACATAAAAGTTCTAATCTAAGATTAAAGAAGCTGTGGAGAAAATCTATCTTCCCTATGGAATAGAAAAAAATGTATTTATGGTAAGACATAGGCACAAAACATACTTGATTCCAATATTGCCTTCGTTCTTTTAGAAAACTGTGATAATTAAATAGCACTAACTATTAAAATATATAAGTACTTATGGCCCTGAATCATCACTTTGGAATACCTAGGCAACTCCTTCATTCCAAATTCCCTATCAACATGCAACCAGCATTAATTATTATCTATAATATGAACATTGCAGAGTGAAAGTATAGTATTCTTCGTGGAATGATTTTAACATTGAATAAGATGTCCTCTTTTTTAAAAAAATATATATTTTATTAAAAACATTTTATTTAGTGTTATAACACTAAATTATAAGTTTTACTTCAATGGTCCCTAAATTTAAATTCTTTTAGTAAGAAATCGTATGTTGTTTGTGAAAGTTGCCAGAATCAAAATGGAATGATTAATGTTAAACTCTAAAAAATAGTCCGGAAAGGCCATGAAAAGAGGGTCATCATGTTTGCATGCCTAATAACAAAAAAATGTCAGAAAAGAGCACAAAACCCACAACCTTGTATCGAAGACCATCACAACATAACACAGATACAACACAAATACCCTTCTGCAGGGACCCATGCTCAGCATCTGCTGGTCCCAACTTAAGCTGGCATTGCCTTTGCTAATGATCTTTGTAGCTGGGATAGTTGCTTAGCACAATTAGGCAATCCTCCTAACTTTTTATCTTTAAAAATCTCTGTCTTCCTAGACAGCATCTGTGGCTCAAATGAGTAAGGCCTTGGGCCCATATGCCAGAGGTGGTGGCTTCAAACCCGGCCCCCGCCAAAAAAAAAAAAAAAAAATCTCTGCTTCCTTTACTTTTTGAATACACACGTGACATGTAAATTCTCATTGTAATGGTTTGTCCCCAAATATGTTTCTCTTAAAGAACCTTTCTCTATGTTATTTAGCTTGACAAGTTCTAAAGACTAAAATCTGGAGACATAATCTCCAGATCTTTAATTACAATTTTATTGTATTTACAGAAAATTTTCATAGGCACCATCATGGTCATTTGTACAGTTGACACTTTCAGAAAAAAAAAAAAAAACTCACTCATTTTTACTTTATTTTCATTATTTTTGTTTAAAGCAAATATTCACTATGATAAAGTGCCATATGGTAGAAATCATACCTGCATCAAAATAACCTGTTTATACATTTTTACTTCCACAATGGAAGATTTTCCCTTCAACTGTGAGTTACTGAGAATTTAGTAATTTTAATGATATTTCAGAGGTAATCAGAGTATGAGTATGCAAGGAGTCATGCCTCTGCCAAACTGTCAGTTTATGTAACTGCCTTGTGGCAAAACCAATATTAATAGTTGAGAGTTCTTAATGCCCTAGGGCTCTCTTCGCTTGCTAAGACATGATAATCAGCTTCACCAGGCTATACGGCTGCACCTTTGCCAACTCATGAATACATCATTCAAATGAGTGTCATAAACAGACAGAAGTGTAAGTTGCTTCTGCCTTTTGAGCCTTCTGTCAAGAATTAGAAGCTGGCTGGGTGTTGGGAAGTTTAGGATAAATGAAAACCTTATTAAAAATGTAATAAATTAACATAATGCCTTCTTGGAGAAATAGTCATTAGGCCACTCTTCAGCCACTCTTCAGCTCGATGTGGTCTCAACTTAATGTAAAAAGAAAACCATGATCTCTAACCCAAAAAATCCTAAAACTTAAGTGATTTACAGATAAAGCATATTCTTCTGAGTTCACTAAAATTCAGGACAAAGTAAAATCTATTGTCCTACTATAACCCAATGGTCATATGAAGAGATTATCTGTTTCCTACTTTGCCTTACACCCTTTCATTTTGTAACTTGTGTTTCCTACAGATAATGCTTATGTTTTGCAGAGAAAAATACATGTATGTTTCCATAGTATAGGCAGAACTGCTACAGCATGATTTTACTGCTACAGTAAAATAATGCAAATCTCAGATTATAAATATGTAAATTTATGTTAAATTATTATCTCAGGACTTAAAGTCATAATGTAATTTTAAATGTATTTTAAATAGTTAATCAAATCTACACTTTATATTGTTAAATGTACATGGAGTACACTTATTTGAGAATTTAATCCTGTCTCTTCTAGCAAGGTTTCAATTTTGCTCTGTGTTACAGAAAAGGCAGCCATGTTCCTTCATGAGTTTCCATGTTAAGTTCACAAATGTTTTGTAAAAGTGTAATACTAGTTTACACTAACTAATCAAACCATGTATTTTTCTTCCATTAGTTCATGAACAAGAAGGCCGTTTATTTTTATGAGTATTCCACTGATTAAAACATGGACTTTGAGACGACAAGGAAGTGAAGTGTAAGAGTACGTGGTACCTTCCACCTTGAAGCGGCATCCTCACTTCAGAACTTTTAATTAGTGGCGTTCAATTATGATCATATAAATAATAGCCTATGCATGGCCAAGATTGTACAATTATTATAAATTAGGTCCCCAAAGGCCAGCCACTATCATTTCTACAATATTCACTCAGCGAATCTTGAATAGGAGGTTGAAAGTATTGCTTCATTTGAAGCCACTTTACCTGCTAGCAACAGTTGGGCAATCATTTATAACCAGCTTCAATGAGGAGCAAGTTCGTGGCAAAGCCAATAATTATAGAATCAAATGAAACATAAATTTCCATCCAAGATTTAATCTGGCTGCATAACCCTTCGAAAAACAAGACCCTCATATATTATTGCTACAATCTCTGAATTGACTCTCTGACTAATGTTTCTAAGTCAATATGAATTCTCATGATTCCATTAGTATAGTAATATAACCTTTTACAAATTAAAGTTTGATAGCAGCAGTCTTGTTTAAAAAGGACTATTGTGCATTGCCTAGTTTCTTGTGGTAATTTGTAAAATATAATGTTCTAAATTGCATCACCTGAAATAATACTGTAAAGTTCTATCTTATCTTTGAATATCTATGTTCATTTATTTACTTCTTAGAAATTTGAATTTTTAATAGCCTCTAATTTAAGGTCTCTTTCTCAGTTCTGAATTAATAAAAAACAGATTTCTTTTTGCACAGGAATCTTTCACATATTAGAAATGATGAACTTGTCTTGCTTTAGAATTCTGTAAAACAAATGAACTGATGTTCACATGGCTTAATTCCAAGAATTCTAATGTTCTCTCTTCCATGTGCTAAAATTGTTGGTAACTCTCCCAGAATATAGAATCCTGAAGAAAATCCAGTACTGAACTACAGTGAACATAACATGATTTGAAGACAAATGTTGTTGGTGAAAATAGTCTCTTCCAATCTGTATAAGCTTTCATATTAACGCAGGCTTCTTACATTAATCTCTGCATCTCCCTCTTAATTCCTGACAAATTTCATGAGATTTTAACTAGATCAGAAGAGTACACAAGAGTAAAGATTTACAAAGTATTTTTCATCATAAAATATAAATATTACACTATTGTTAATGGACTCTTGTTCATAAATACTTGTAAAGAACATAAAAATCATGTACTCATTTTTAGAGAAAAAAATAGCATCGAGTCTTTCATGCCTTACAACTAGATACTTATTTTTCTGGGACAAAAATCCTTCGAGTAAGTGTAATACATATAGAAAACTTTGAATGTTATAAAGATAACACAGTGAGTGATATCCTGAATGCTTTTCAAAACATGAAATGGTGAAATTACAAGAAGGCTAAATAATGTCACAAACTACATTACTTTCAAAGACACTTCAGTGAATATTTAAAGAATGGAAAAATTAACAGCAGATTTCTTACATTTTTCTCTCAATGTAGAATATCATTCATTAAATGAATTGCTTTCCTATTATCTTCTTAGCAATTTTGACATTGCCTTACCAAAAATGCCTTCTAGTATTTTCTTCAATGTGAGGATAAGGGGAATAAAATTCTTATCTCATCAATCATTGCCAGATTTGATTAGCTGCCTTTTTCAATATGAAAATAATTTTAATATTACAAAATGACACAATAGTTTGAATAAGGGTATTGATTTTAAAATTAGTAATATGTATTATATCCTCATTGATTTCTTTTTCTATTTTAAGTTGAATTAGGTTAGTTTAGTAACTTATATTTTATATAGAATTTGTTGATTTTTTTTACCAAAATACTTTAGGTTATTATAAACAAATTACTTTTTTAACATTATGAGTAAATAATTTTAAAAGTTACATTGATGGATTCAAAGTAACATATTTTTGAAAATTTGTATTTATAATGTTAATTTACTATCTTATTTAATGTATTATAACAATACTACAATTTACATTTCCTAAAAAAAGCTTAGATGAATTCTTTGACCTAATTAATGTGTATAGAAGTAGAACATAGTTATCAGTTTAATGAAGGCCTTCCTTTTAAGAAATAATTTTGTAGGTGTTATGTAAGCATTGAGATGAAAAAAATGAAATGAAATGAGAGAAGTGTATCAATACAGATGTATCCATAATATATTCTAGAAAAACCTTTAATTTGACATCTGTAAGCAAAATGTAGAACATTCTCCTTAGTGAAGGATCACAATAATGGAACAGCAAGTATACAGCTTTGCAAGGTGAATTATTTATAAAATATAGTTTTTATGTACAATTATTAATATGTGTATCTATGCAAGCTAAACATTTTATGAGAAAATTCATTAGAAATTTTTAAGGAAGAAACATATGTAGCTGTCATTTCTTCATATTTCAGCTTCCCTGAAATATAACTTTGTATGAAAATTACTTTTCTAAATCTATAAATTTCTTAAATGCACCAGCTATTGCACATTTTTAAAATAGTGTCTGCCTTGGCAATATTTCAATAATTCCACCCACAAAACAATTTCAAAATAAATACACTTAACTAATGAAAAATTGTGTTCTTCTCTAAATAATTCAGGATGTGTTAAAATATTGTTAAGAAAAAGTGATTTAAAATTTAATTGTAAGTCTTGTCTACTACTTTTGTAAAAATATTATATTTATAAAGTAACAATTTAATCATTTATTGGTTAACTGTTTAAGGCATTGAATATACAGTATGATTGATATATATCATTTTTTAAAAATTTCAGATTAACATGAAGTACAAATGATCAGGTTATATCATTTGCATTTGTCAGGTAAAGTTCATGTTGTAGTTTGAACCAGGCAGTGTGCTGTTTGCCCTTACACTGTGCTGATTAGGTGCACACTTACCAATCCTCCTCCCTCCTTCCCTCTCCCCTCCCTCCCACTTGAATTTAACTGTTTTTCTTCAATGGCCACTTAGTTGTTTATCTATTGGTTTCATATTAGTGTTGAGTCCACTGGATACTTGCTTTTCCATTATTGTGATACTTTGCTAAGGAGAATGCTTTTCAACTCCATGTTGACTGGTATATTTCAGTCATGATGATGGTCCATGTTCACAACCTCATCATGTGAAGTTTTTCTCTCTAGGTCATCATGATTTCTCCTTCTACTCTTTGCTGTTTTTATTTTTGTGTGTATTTTTTTTCCTTCTTGTCATCCTTTTGTCCTTCCTCTCTTTTGTCTCTTCCTCCTCATTATTCTCCTTCTTAAGTGGGACTATGCACTTTTTTAAAGGGTGATGAGCTACCACTTGACAAACTATGTTGTTATTAAATATGCTCTTATCATAAAGCTTATATTCATTTAGATGTTTTTAGCATGTATCATTTTGTGAAAGTTTCTTTTTTTTTTTTTTTACTCAGGGTTAACTTATTTTAGTCTTATTTATTTATTAAATCTATATTCTTAGCTTAATATTAAATTATTAATTTGATAATAATATTTGAAAAATTTTATCCCCCATAAAGTATGTGCAACTCACCTTCCTTTCAGTGTACTAAGGTTTATATTTTAAAAGACTAAGAAGAAAACCAATATTTATATCCTGAGCAAATGCTTCATTTATTTATGGGAAATAAATTATCAACTAAATCTTAAGTATGACTCAAGAACATTTCCACCTTAGGATTGGATTGGACGGTCTGTCTTGATTAAGGTTACCAGATTTTAACATTGGTAAAACGGGACACCAGTGACGGGGGTGGGGGGGTGGGGGGCTGTCTTAATTAAAAATTTGGTCTATGTGGAGCAACAACAATTTTCATAGAATGGAAAAATAGTCTTGTAATATCTATATTTTTAAATTCAACATAAATACCATTTACAAATATAATACATTAAAAAAATTATGTATAGGGCGGCGCCTGTGGCTCAAAGGAGTAGAACACGGTCTACCTGGGTGACTTTGCCCAGGAGGGGAGTAGGGAGTTTACATTAGCCTTTCCATTTCCAAATGAAGTTACAATAACCTCTTCATTCCCAAATGGAGTTACATTAACCTTTTCAGCAGCCGAATCGTATATTCCCTTCCCATTGTCCCACCATACCCTAGCTTGTTCTGCGTTCTTTCCAAAAATTGGCACTTTTTAAAAACACCATGGGACGCGGGACAAATTGTTAAAAATCTGGACTGTCCCGCCAAAAGCGGGACATCTGGTCACCTTAGTCTTGATACATCAACATGCTGAACATTTGAGGATGTGTTTCCACAGATGGTTGGGGTTGGTGTGTGTCATCACCTCTTGCTGGAGCTGTATGGTGAGAGTTACAGGCAACAGAACTACTCTAACATTGAAGAAAGAGGAGAATTCGATTCCAGAAGCCATGAACACAGCAGTGTTTTTTAGATCCTGCCAACCATACTCCTATCACATAACGTGAATTTGACTAACAATATGCAGGTTTTCCAAGGAAGAATGAGTGCACAAAATTTCTCAAGTTTCTCATTTTCATCAAGGATAAATCACAATAGAACAAATTTATGTATAAAATAAATTTTAGGCTCATTATATTTGGCTTTATTATTTGCATAAAATGTAGTAAGAATAATTATTGGGCATTTTGGAACTTTTTCATAAGGGATCTTAGATTACCCTTATGAGACTGGAGAGCCAAGCTCAGGATTCACCATCAAATAGTCTGTAGTTCCTCTTTTAGCTGGGTGAACTCCTCTGGGGGTTCCAGCAGCACACTGGGGATGGCTGACTTGAAACATCAGCAGCCATTCCTCTTCAGAAAGAAGAAACACTTGCAGGGGAACACGCACAGCTTAAGTGGAATATTAGGGGAAAATGGCAGAACCTCCCAGAGAAATCTGTGAGAAAAAAATTGGGGTGCAGAATAAGAAGGAACAAGATGTTCTAGGGATAGATCTCTAAGGAATTTTGACTGCAGTGAAAAGGGTAGGTGGAGGCGTTTCTCTCTGCTCCCCAAGCCTCTGCTGTAGACTAGGGGATTTCTGAAATGTAGGAGAGTCCCTGCAGCTACAGGACAAGTATTAAGGCTCTTAGTGAATTGGGAATTTTTAAGAGCAGAGGGCCAGGCTGCAAGCTGCCCGGGGTCACTTACCTCCCCTTAGACCCAAGCGAAAGCAGTAGGCACTGCTTGTGCAGTCATTGTGAGTTTTTAACCTGCCCAAGGTGTCTCAGCTCTTCCGTCTCTGTATCATTGGATCCACATAAACAATCCCCAGTAGCTGCTTTAACTGTGATAAGCACAAAGGTCCAAGATGGATGCCCCAGCGGAGCTATGACAGCCCAGAATTCTAACCCATAGGGACGGATGCCATTAAGAGAAAGGAAAGCACCATGATCCAAAGCATCCCTTAGCCATACTAAGGGTTGCAGCCTGGTCTGAGGGGCCAGAGCTGATTAGAGGACCTGCTGTGCCTTCTCTGTCTCTGCCCAAGGAGGGGGAGGTGCCCAGGCCTCAGGGAGGCCAAGGCTGGAAAACCAAGTGCAGTGGAGAGAGGCGCGTGGAGCGGAGGTCCCTAGTTATTTGAGGGAGATCACCTCACAGCCACACTGCTGCCAGTGCCAACCCCAGAACTACCCTTGGGCCTACACAGCCCTCCTCTGGCTTTACTACTCAGCTGTGAACATTTCACAGGCCTAAGGGTGATAAAGGTTCCCCCATTCAGGGATGAACAGGGATTCCCCATTTTCTAGGCCTGTAAGTTTCCTGGGAAGTTATATGAAGGAATGGCTCATTCACATGGCCCCTAGCAAAAGGAGCTGTGTCCATTTCTTAATGTACTTACTCACCTTGTCCCAGGGGAAGGGACTGTATACATTCATTTGTTACCATGTGCTGGTCAAATGTAACTACAGAAGATCCCTAGACAAAGGACCAAGGCAGAGATTTTTCTGACTTGAGTCTTTCCATCTGTCAGGAGCTCTGGAAATTTTTCTGTATTCTTTTCTGGAAAATAAATACCATCTTACCACTGATCTGTGGTCCCAGGGTTCATTCTTAGAGGAAGACCAAGGACCTAGGAAGAAAGAAATTCCACTAACATTAGGACAAAGGAAATGAAAATTCCTGCCCTCCTCTGCTTGAGAGATCCTGCCTGTGATCAAAGTTGTTTGTACTCATCTCCATGAAAACGCAGGTGCAGTGCAGAGTCTGTAGAGGAAGGAAGACAGCAATACCGAACAATACTGGGCCTTGGAAGGGATGTGGAAAGGGAGACTTCTCCACCCTCTGCCTCCCACTACTGTGGCCCAGACATGACTGTGTTCACGAGTTCATGGGCTGACCTCAGGGATGGCCGGGTGTGGGCCAATAAGGGAGTCTGCACCTCCACTAATGATGTGTTCACTATGCTCATGTTTGCATAGATGGTGAAGACCATTTCCCTCCCTACAAGGACCAGGCAATATTTTTGCAACTTCCCTGCTGAGGGAATCTAAGCCCTTAAATCTCCACGTTACTGAATTCACAACACTTTCCCCAGCTGTTCAGAATGCAGCATCCTATTGAAGCCTGTGGAAACTAGGGAAATTGTAGGATTCCCAACTGTAGATGAGAGGAGAGTGTCATGTGCTAGGGAACCCCTCATGATAAGGAGATTAGAGCATGAGCTCTTCTCCAGTCAGAGACATCTCCCTGCCATGCTGTCTGCTGGCAATGTAGCCATAGCTGTCCCCATTGTCTCTGTGTGTGTGTGTGTGTGTGTGTGTGTGTGTCAGTGTGTTGGGGACTGGCTTGGGTGCAGAAGGCCCATCATTCCAGTTTATTAGCTTTATACAAGAACATACTGGTCAATATTTTTTATTATATATTTATTTTATTATATTATTATAATTTCTATTTATATTATATAGTAATATATCCAGTATTTTATATTAATTATAAAATAATTATCATGCAGCAAGAAAAGTGGAAATAAAATTAAGAATAAAAAGTAGAATGATTTTATAAATATCTCTTTGTATTCAATGTAAACACAATGGTATGATATCTTAAAATTACTACAATAAAATAAGGCATATAATCAAAACTACACATCTCCAATAGTTTAACCTTTAAATTTCTATAAAACATAAACAAAGAAAAGAAGGGGCTCTTGCATCAACACTAGTAGAATTCAATGAATTAAACTATTGAATAAAAATTTATGATATACGTATAATAAAACGATTGCTTCCATGCATTCCGTGGTGTGATATGAGAAATGACAGATTGCTGAAAAATATGGGTGCAATTATTAAAAGAGATTTTTAGATACATCTTTGTTGAAGTAACACAGAAAGAAGTTATCTCAGAAATAGCACCACCAATGAAGATAATTAAATTTAAGTAGGAAAGAAATAAAGGAAGAGAGGGACTTTTTTTGCTTCAAAGTCACTGCCAGCATCTTATAAAACAAAAAGTAAATTAGCATATTAAAGCCAAGATTAATGCTTCTCATGAATCAAGTAATAAGGATATGTGGGTAAAGTGGCATACTTATCAGGAACATAAAAGTAATAAATAAAACTGAAGTAAAGATGTCTCGAAAATATTTACATTTTTTGCATATGGTATCTGGTAGACAAAATCTGAAGTGTCATTCATGGCAAAGATAAAGATCATACAAAAAGACTGGAATGTGTCAGCAGATTTAGAATTAAAGTTATCAGCAGTAGTTTCTTGAAAACCATTCATGAATACAGTTTCAAATAAATTTCTGGTCCTTTCAAAAGTAATCAAGATAATTATTTATTTAAATTTAGGATTGATCAAACATAAAAAGCCAATATATAGTTAAAAGAAGTAGGCAGAAACAGATGATACATAGAATTAAAATCTAATACTCAACTATCTTCGTTAAAAAGTGTAATTGTGTAACAAAAAGACAATGATGTACACAAAGATAGCACACAGGAAAAATAGATCATTTGAGAAACATGAAACATCTTTTATCAAATAGAATAAAAAGCATGGAAATTATAAGCTTAGAGGGTATCTCTAGGAGTTACAGTAATGGAACAATATAAATTTCGTGACAAGAGATGTTCCTGAAATCTCAACAGGCAAAAGAGAAAAGAAGATGCTACTTTAGACAATGAGAGAATACACATCCACTTTGCCTAACTGATGAAATTCAAATTTAAAGTCAAAGAAATCTACCAGAAAAAATAAAGAATATTTTCCATAGGGAATATCACTGTAGAATTCTAAAAAACAGAGAATAATAAAATACTGAAATTAAGTTCACAGAAAACAAACTGAAAATTAACCATGCTTGAAGAAAATATTTGCAAAAAATCCATTTTAAAGGTCATATATCCAAAATAAAACTTGACTTGAATCCTTAAAACTCAACAATAAGAAAATAATCCAGGTTAAGACTGGTGGCTCACACCTGTAATCCTAGCACTCTGGGAGGCTGATGTGTGTTGATTACTTGATCTCAGGAGTTACAGACCAGCCTAAGCAAGGGTGAAACCCCATCTCTAGTAAAAAACAGAAAAACTAGCAGGGCATAATGGTGGGTGCCTGTATACACAGCTACTTGGGAGGCTCAGGTAGAAGGATCACTTCAGATCAAAAGTTTGAGGTTGCTGTGAGCTATGATGATGCCACAACATTCTCCCTAAGGCAACAGAGAGAGATTCTGTCTCAGAAAACAACAATATTTAATAATTCAATTTAAAAATGGGCAAATAATCTAAACACACCAAAAAGGTGATGGATAAATAAAAAAACATTTGTAAAGATACTCCGTGTTATTTGTCACTTAGGGACTGCAAATTAAAATAACGAGATGCCACAACACACCTATTAAAATGGAAGATGGCTTCATATTATAATTTCTTACTAAGCTAGAATAGTCTCATCGTATAATCTATCAATTGTACTGTTGGGTATTTACCCAACTGATATGACAGTTTATGTTTACAACAAAAAGCTACACATGAATAGTTGTTAACACTTTGTTAATAATCACCTAGAACAGAAAAATCAAAATGCCTTCAATAAATAAATAAATGGTTTAAGAAAAACCAAATAAAACAAACAAAAGACCCATTATATCCATACAGGGAACTACTATCAAGTCAGTCAAAAACATACATGGATATTAAATGCATATTGCTCTGTGAATCAACAATCTGAAAGGGCTATCTAATGTACGGTTCTATTAATACGACATTCTAGAAAAGGCAAAACTACAGAAACAGTAAAACGATGAGTAGATTACAAGGATTCAGAGGAAAGAAGAGAAGGACGAGCAGATAAAAATCAGGGGATTTTTAGGGAGGGGCTTCAAGGATTTTTTTAAAGGATGAAACTATTCTGTATGTATTTTGAATAATACTATAATTATGGAAACAATGACATGACACTGTGCATATATCAATAGCCGTAGAACCAAAGGAAACAGAAGAAAACTTAATCTATGCAAATTAAAAAAAGATTTAGGAAAGTGAGGAATTTCATAATGAAATGTACAATGAAAAAAAAGGCAATTTAACTCTATTATCCATATGTGAAATAATTTCACTGGATCTTTTAGTATGAAAGAAAAAATTACTAATCTTAATGTCTTTGAAAATAATCAAGAAATAAATGGAGTGTGCAAAACTCAAGGCAAATTAAACTCTGTATAAGCACTGGAGTCTAGCTGATATACGTGTACACAGTTAAAGAACAGGTTTGTAATGCTAGCAATGCTACACATGTATACTGGAATAAACAATTACGTGGATAGATGAATGGAGTTAGATGGTGAGATCCAATTTCTCTCTATTAATGAGGGGGGGTAAGAGTGCTATTCCCTAAAACAGTTCCAAAATTACTTTGAAGTGTACTTTTGACACCAGGGTTGATGCATAGCTTCCCAAGGGGAATACTTTGAAGGTGACTGTAGTAAAATTCAGCAATGAAGCATGTGGCACTTTTTTCTAGGATGAATTCTTGGACTTAATTGTTAGATCTCATACATGGAAAAAGAATAAATTCATGGTTTTGAGAATTAAAATTATATGAAAACATTTAAACAATCTAAATCAATGAGCTATTAGTAACAATCTTAAAACTCTATTTAACTCTATTTAAACTCTATTGTGTCTACTAGAAAACTGTTCTTTTCACACCAGACTTGGTCTGCAGCCAGTGCACTGCAGTCTCTGGAGGGAGTTGCAGTTGGGGAACCCCACTCCTTCTCCCAGTCATGCCAATTCACATATTTATCCTGGGTCAGAAGCCTTTATTCCTGAGTATTTTTATCTAAGCCTTGGTTGCTTTATATAGCCTTGTATTGAAGGCAAGTGTCAATTTTTGCATGCTATATTTATATGTGTACTACCATGATATTATGAGGAACCAAAATAAAACTCTTATTGAAGAGGAATCTACTGGGAGAATGATAGCAGGGGATAAAACGTTAAGAGAAAATATATAGGAAAACTCTAGAGATATAAATACGGTGCTTTTATAAAACTAAGCTGCAGAAGAATATCAAGGAGAAAACTTGGTCAAGGAAGAACAGCACAAAAAAAGAAGACAGCATATTTTTTTCCATATATGCAACAGATATTTATTTATGTATTTATTTTTAAAATTTTAGGTTAAGATGAAGTTACAAAATGTTAGGTTACAATGTTCGCTTGAGGGAAAAAGAACTAGGTTACACTGATTGCATTTGTTAGGCAAAGTCCCTCTTATAATTGTGTTCTGACCCCAAAGGTCTGTTGCACACTATGACCCCACATCCCTCCCCCTTCTCTCTCTCTGCTCTCCCATTCTCCTACTCCCCACTGTGTACTAGGTCATTAATTGTCCTCATATCAGATTTGAGAACATGGAATTCTTGCTTCTCCATTCTTGTGATGCTTTACTAAGAATAATGTGTTCCACTTCCATCCAGGTTAATACAAAAGATGTAAAGTTTCCATCTTTCTTAATGGTTGAATAGTATTCCACAGTATACATATGCCACAGCTTATTAATCCATTCTTGGGTTGGTGGGCTTTTAGGCTGTTTCCACATTTTGGCAATTGTAAATTAAGCTGTGATTAACAGTCTAGTGCTAGTGTCCCTATGGCAAAAGGATTCTTTTCCTTCTGGGTAGGTGCTCAGTAATGGGACTGCAGGACAAAGCACATTTTATATTTCCTTGATGTGTTTAAAAGTCTCCGTTGCCAAACTTATGAGCATGAATAAGATACATAGTGAAGAGCAACTTCCATTATGTAATTTTTAGTTGTAAATATGTTTGTTTGTTTTTAATCAGGAAATTAGGCTGATCCTGGTGGCTCATTCTGTAATTTTAGCACTGAGAAGGCCTAGCTGGGAGGATAATTTAAGGTCAAGAGTTTGAGACAAGTCTGAACAAAGAGCAAGATCCCTGCCTCTACAAAAAAATAAAATAAAAAAATGAAAAGAAAAACTTGGCCATGTGTGGGTGGCACATGCCTATAGTCTCAGCTACTTGGGAGAATGAGACAGGAAAATAATTTGAGCCCAGGAGTTGAGGGTCGCTGAGCGGTATGGTAGTGCCACTGCATTAATAGTAACCTGGGTAACATGTGAGTCCCTGTCTTAAAAAAAAAAAAAAAGAAAAGAAAAAAAAATCAGGAAATAGAGTAATTGTTTATGACAAGAGAATACAATCAAAGTAACACGTCAAACCAGACTACAAACAAACCACACTTCAGATTCAATCAGGATGGTCTTAAATATCTCTTTCTGGGGCAGAGCAAGTTGCTATGATTTTTCAGCGTCCCACATAAATGTAAGAGCAGGAAGCAGGCATGCGCAGCGTGACAGGTAAGGGAAAAAAATAACTGCAAGTTGTGATTATCTCAAGTTTCTTTCGAAAAGTTTCTTTCACACAATTCTAATGACAGTAAGGGGCAAAGTGTAATAGAGAATTTAAAACAGAGGACGGACATAACAGTGGTGCATTGCACACTTTCCATATGGGACTTCTTGACATCTAGGAATCGTAAGCTTTCTAACCAAAAACTTTATTTTTTCTTTCCATAAATATTTAATTAAAATATCTACTCTGCACAATTAAACAGCTGCTTTAAGGATGACATTAAAATACATTACATGATTACTGAACATTGGAACAAAAGTTGATATTTGATGTCATTTCATACATTAGTTCAAGATCATTACCTATGTCATTACTGAAATGTACTTTTACATGTAAGTTTGTTATTCTGTTATTGACATCCAAAGACATTAACTAAAATTAGTCACTTGGAGAAATGACTTTGACATAAATTTTATATAGTTCATGTAGTGTTATATGAGGCATATGGGAGACTGTAAACAGAGGAGAGTTCTTTACTCCGGCTCATCCATAATTGTTGCTTGTCAGCACCAGCATCTGTAGCATGTACTGACTGAACATATTTTTCCAAAGAAAAGTAAAGTAGCAAATCCCACAAGATCAACAGTGTATAATGAGAATATCACTATTTTTAATTAAGACTTACCCCTTTAGTGCAAAGATATAATATAATTGCAGTTCATGATAGCATTTTATGACTACGTTGCCATTTAAAAGACATAACTTTTCACTGATCAAGTTTTAGGTGGATTAATATTGCCTGTAAAATGGTGTATTCTTTCCCTGGATTGGCATTCAAATTTGTCACATCCTGCATTATTTCCTCATACCACCTAATCTTTGGACACACTGGGATGGAAATTCAATGCTGTAATGAAGTATCTGCGTAAACTTGTGCATGAAATTTAATTTTTCAAGAATCTTTTCTCACATTAAAAAAGATAATATTGATCTTTATCAGGATTGTGGTTCTTATGAAAAATCCATGTTTATGTATGAATAACCACTTTCATTGTTCATAAAAAACTTCCCCCTCTCTTTTTTTCCATAGTCCTTTCCTTGTGTAAGTTTATATGCTTGCAGTAACTTTTACTTGTAGTACTTCTATTCATTTTTCAAAGTCTAAGTCAACTTTCATCAATATCCAAAAGCTCCCCTTATTTGTATTCCCAAAAGGAAGGAGTGTTTCCTTATTCTTCACAGATATCACTAATTAATGTGGAGTTGCCAATTTGAGCAGGTCCATCCTAGGTTATACTGTTGAACTAGTGCAAATTTCAGTCACAGACTCTTCTACTCACAAAATATCCAAATTAGATGGTCAATGTACAGTTGCTTCTATTGTGTGACTCTATAGATACCTCTGTGTCTGCTTAATAAGAGTGATGTCTGTATTAATGTTACTTCTCTAACTACATTGAGATCAGAAGATAATTCTTCCCATCTGATACATTTTCCCTCTTTAAGTATCTACATAGTGCCTTGGACATTTTAAAAGTTTGACAAATTTATGTCCATTGAATTATGATGATTTCTGTGTCATAATTGTTATTATTTGTGATCAGTCAAAATATTTAAAATGTTTTGAGAGTATTTCATACTTATGAAAGCTGAATATCCATATCAAACCTTGTTCCTGAACTTCCATTAAAAGTGTGTATAAATGAGTGTAAAAAGATGAAAAAATTAAAAGAAATAATAATTTAAAAAGAATTATTACAAATATTTATTTTCTTTCCATGTTCTAGGTCCTCAGATAGATTCAGTAGACACATAGGTAGTTAAAAACAACCAACCAACCAACCAAACAGATAATCTACTTCCTCTTCCTTGAGTTCCTTGATCTTAAAGTAAAGTAAGGTAGATGGGTATTTAAAAATGTGTCCCCAGAAAAAGGATAAGTTTAAAGAAATATAAGTAATACTGAATGTAAATGATCTAGTTAATATTGAATTGTTTTTCCATAAGAACAGAGCATCAGACAGTGAAAATTGGTCAGGTATCCCTGCTTTGGTTATTTGCTAAGATCTAAAGGAATAGACTTCTATTTTCATTGGCATGGTGGCTTATAAATCTTGGAAAATGCTTAAATTTATAAAAATTCTTAATTTATAAAAATCTTGTCAAATATAAACATAAATGTGTACTTTCAAATGCATTGCTTCTTAGCAAATTAATAAAGAATAATACTAAGCTAAAAATGAAGACATGAATTAACCAGTTTAGTGTGCTAGAATCAATTAACTGCTTTAGCAAATTCCAAATCCCAAAGACCTAAGTCATTGCAAGTTTATTTTTCATTGGTAATGTGGTTCAATGCAAGTATTTGGTAATGAAATCTGTAAGGTGATTTTAAAAACCCAGCTTCTTAGATCTCATGGACACTCATAAGGGCCTTGGAGTCCACTGCAGGAATCTCTCTTCCTGGTCGGGAAGATCGCGTTGGGGATTTTTAAGGTTTAACGTCCAGGTCTATATTCTATCACTTCCATCTGTATCCCAATAGCAAGGTGTTATTCACGAATAGACAAAGAGGATTCTGGGAAATCTAGTTTCTAAGCAGCAACTCTGCATTGTGAAAGAGGACTGTAAATATTTTTTATTTATAATTAGGTTTTTGCATGTGCATATCTGACCTGCACCTACTGCCCTCCCTCCCTCTCCTCCTCCCTCTTTCTCTGTCTCTCTCTCTTTCTTTCCTTTCATTCTCTCACTTTCTTTTTTCTTCCTTTTTCTTTTTCTTCTCTCTGTTCCCAAGGGTGAAGGGCAGTGGGATGATCACAGCTAACTGCAACCTCAAACTCCTAGACTCATGTCATCTTCCTACCTCAACTGTCTGCCACAATACCCAGCTATTTTTTCTTAGTTTTTTGAGGCTCTCACTATGTTGCTTAGGCTGGTGTTGAATTTTTGGCCTCAAGCAATTCTCAAGACTCAACTTCCAAAGGTCTTTCTTAGACTAATTTTTTTTTCCCATTCATTGTGCATTTCCCTGCTAGCTCATCCTCATTTCTCTGCCTTTCTAGCCTGTGACAGAGGCCTTAAAGGCATTAGGCGTGTGGAGAAAGGCT
The DNA here is from genome assembly GCA_963574575.1 of Galagoides demidoff. NCBI lineage: Eukaryota > Metazoa > Chordata > Mammalia > Primates > Galagidae > Galagoides > Galagoides demidoff. Next base: position 18,520 of record CAUYQV010140851.1, read on the forward strand.
CTTCTGTTGTTTTATCTTTGATGTGTGACTGAACTTTGAGGAGACTGTGTTACTCCAAACCTTGTTCAGTCTTGGAATTCACATTTTGGGATTATAAGTAGTTACCTTTTGCAACTCTAATGGTTCAAATTTTTTCACATGATTCCATTTCGGTCATGCTTGTAAAATGACCATATACTCTGGAGCTAAATTGTTTTTTCTTACCTAACACATTGCTAAATATAGTAACTTGAAAACAATATACTTCTGACATACTAGAATTTTAGCTCTGTAGGCTAAAATTCGTCTACTTTTCAAGTCTTAAGTTAACACAGAAAACTATTTCCAGTGTTTTGCTGTTCTTAAGCCTGAGTATACTCAGTATACTCCAGGTTATGTTGAGTCTTAAACCAAAACGAAATAAATCAAAATAATGTTACTTTTCAGTGTAAAACACATTTTTTTTGACTAGTCATCTTTTATTTACTTTTTTCAGTTCTTTTTTTTATTAAATCATAGCTGTATACATATTGAAATCATGGGGTACAATGTGCTGGTTTTGCATACCATTTGAAATGTCATCAAACTGGTCAATATAGCCTTCACGGCATTTTCTTAGTTATAGTGTTAAGGCATTTATTTGAATTCTGCTTCACAACATCTTTTCTTTGGGACCAGAGAACAAACAAAATTTTTGGTAACAACAAAATTATTACCAGTAAAACTGGTACTCTTGTACATGTATCAATTAGAAGGAGAGAAAGTCCACATATAATTTCTGGATAAACAACTCTTAAATACCGTGATCCAAATTCAAATTTCTATGGTGAACTATCTAAAAATATAGTTTATGAGAGAAGTTTGATTTAAGTGAATTGCTTATACACTTAGCCAAAAGGAGAATGGATTTGTAAATTCTCCCTAGAAAAACGTACTTTCAAACCAGACCTAAAAGAAGCATAATAAATTAATTCTCCTAGTTTTTGAAGTCATGTCAAAAACTTATATTATACTATCCCAACAACATCATCAGTGAGAAACAACAGGATAAATAAAGAAATAAATCAAAAACCAAAAAGAGAAATATCTATAAATTCTTTGTTTTTGGAAGGTTAATACAATAGGGGAACAATTCATATAACTCATACCAACATTCAGAGTAGAGACAAACTTAAAGAAAAGCAGGATTGCATAAAAGCTCCAGGAACATTTACAAAATAAATTTAATTCTAGAAATATACAATTTAATGCAGGCTACTGAAGTACCAAAGCCCTTTAAGATGTGTAGTAGAAAAATCTGAAAATGAAATAAGGAATTTATTAAGAATATGTAAAGACATTGAGCAAGAGTCCAAATAGATAATCAGAAAATAAAGAAGGTTTCAAAACACTGTCTATACAACCTTACTATAAGATGATATTTTATAAGAGAAAATGATTTTCAAACCTAATTCTTGTGTAGACATAACATGTATTATAAATCTGGCACTGAAATAGACATAACATGTTAATGCAAGCTCGGTGGATTCTCACCTGTTCATACTGTAAGCCTTCTCATAGCAATCTTAATAAAATAAATAAAATTCTTGTTATTGCTGAACTACTCTTCTTGAAAAAAATAAGACACAAAGGTGAAGTACTTTTTGAAAAAAAACTACTCTGGTGTTATGTCATTTGGAAAAATTCTGTTTCGAATTACTCAAGATATATATACACAAACACACCAGCTCCTTATTGATAGTACCCAATTAGTGGAAAGACAATAAAAAGAATGTACTGTGAAAAACATTTTCAGTGCTGGGAAAATATAGCTGAGTTACTACTCAAGATACATTTTTCATTAAAATTATATCAAAACTAAAATATCAGGCTTTTTCATTAAGGTAAACTTTATTTTTAGAGGATCAAATATTGCACATGCTCTCTCTCTCTCTCTCTCTTTCTATATATATATACACATAAATATGTATAGTGTCTCTAAAAAATAAAAAGAAAATATAAAAAAGTAAGAAGTTTTACTTGGTTAGTTTAATTTTTAAAAATATATGTATGCACATATAGCAGAAAATTTTGTAATTTTAAATATGAGTCTACTTTTCCAAAAGAAAAAAATTCCCTAACATTTTCCTTGATATTTAAAATAATTTGCCCAATTTTACATTCACATATTTTAGTATTTATTTTAAATGTCACTCTGAAAATGTTAATTTTGATATTTTACTTATTGTATTTCATCTCTTTGGATACATATTTTTAGTACTAGAAGATGAAGAGTTTACAAATAAGATTCATGTTTTTTGATTTTATATTTATAAGGATCAAATATTTTCAGTGGTAACAACGTTTTAAACTCCAAATATCCTACTCATGGCGTGGTAGTGAGAACTGTGCTTGTAATGATGTCCTTGGTGTTCACATTATTTTTAATAGTATTTAAAAAACATTGAGACCTGAATTTTTTATTAAATAAAAATATAATAAAGAATAATTCAATATTTTACAAGTCTGAAGTCTAGTGACAAATACTAATCTGAGACTCACAGGGCACTTTTTCTTGAAATGAACGGTAATTTTTTGGAAAAAAAATCAACTTTTTATACATTGATTCAAGCAAAAATAATCTTTTGTATCTCTTATCACTTTCCACATATACTCTAAGTTTTAGTGAATCTATCTTCAATATGAACCTCTTATTCAAATAATATTTAGAAGGCTTAATATTTATTTGAATGATATTAAAATATTGATAATATTTATTTTTCACTACTATGACTATAGATATATTTATACATTTATAACTTTAGATGTGTAACTTTAGATTTATATATTTATGACTATAGATATATTTATACATTTATATATAGTTGTTTTTTTTTTTTGAGACATAATCTTCTTTTGTCACTCTGGCTCTGTTATTCAGACTGGAGTGCAGTAGGATGACCATAACTCACTCCAGCTTCATAATCCTGGGCTCAAGTGATCCTCACGTCTCAGCCATCTGTTTAGCTAGGATTATAGACACATGTACCCATGCAGGTCTAGTTATTGTTCTAAAATATTTTGGTATAGGCTGGGTATGGTGGTTCATGCCTGTAATCCAAGAACTCTGGGAGGAGAAGGTGGAAGAATTGCTTCAGAAAAGGAGGTTTGAGATCAGTCTAAGCAAGAGCAAAAGCCATCTCTTAAAAATGGAAAAATTAGCTAGGTCTTCTAATGCATGCCTGTAGCTACTTGGGAGGCTGAGACAGGAGAATCACTTGAGCCAGAAGCTGAAGGTCACAGAAAGCTCTGATAACGCTACTGTACTTTATCCAGGAGATATAGTGAGATTCTCTCTCTCTCTCAAAACGAATTTTTATTTATTTATTTATTTATTTTGTATACTCTGAGTCTTTCTATGTTGTCAAGCTGGACTTTAACTCCTGGTGTTGAACGGTCCTCTCATCTAGGCCTCCAAAATTCCCAAGATTTTAGGCATGAGCCATTGTACCTGGCCTGAACTCATCTTGAGTATTTGATACTTTTGCCTTTCTCAAGGAAGCATTTCTTGGATTTTGAAATCAGAGAAGATAATTTAAATGTATGATAAAGTAAAAGCACAAGAAATCTTTATCTCTTTTTATTATGTTAGTATTTAACAGAGGTAATTTCCAGATTATTTTCTTATGCTGTTTTGATGATGACCCTAATACATTGATTACAGGGACAGATAGAGAAGAATGGTAGCATTTCCACATAATTGTGAGAAAGCTAATTTTACTAAGAGCTAAATTGATAACTTTCCACTAAAATAAATCCAGTGGTTGCTTATTTTGTGTCCTTCCATATGAATTTTGTTCTGACTAGATCCTATGATACATAGACCTTAACCTAATTTAAGATGCTTCTGTAAAGAATCAGATTATTTGATGATGGTTAATTCAATAGTGAAAGGAAAATAGCTCAGTATATTGCCATTGGGAATCATTCATGCAACTAAAATAAAGTCAGTGAACAAATCATTTTCCTCTAATTTAACATTGTTAAATAATTATTAATAGAGCTTTTCCAAGATGGTAGGAAAGCTGAATTTCAATTATAATATAATGGGACTTCAGGTGCAATTATTCTTGGTTTCCTAGCTGCCCTCATACAGTATATGTTACTTAATGTTTTGGTTGATGGGGTAACAAATACAAACAGCTAAGTGTTTAATATAAAAGATAATAATGACATAACATCAAACCAATGAACTATATAATTTAATATCAAAATTTTTCATTATTTGGGCAAATTAGTTATAACTTCATTCAGTTCAAGAGTGGAAGATTGGATAGATTTTTGGAGAGGTGAGAATAGGAAACACAATAATCTCTCATCCTATCTATAGAACAACTGAAGTAGTATAATCTGACTGATAATAACATCTTTGGAGCTCCAGGGTCTGTTAAAGTCTTAGAACTTCTAGGGAAAACCTTGCATAGTAAATTACAATCAATTTCAGTCAAGTTCAGTTTTTAATACAATAGCAGCTATGCATTCCCCACACTCAGCACCACTACAGGCATCTATGTGTACATTCCAGGAGTAGTTCATGAAGCTTGTAGTAACCAGCTTACATTAAAAGTACCTTATTCTCTAACTATTAGGAAATGTGTCCTAAGATCCTGTATTACTGCTTCTGTTCTCAGAGGTATACACAGAATGTTGGGTGACCATTTTTGTTATACCTTGCTATATTATTGCAAGCTCTTATTCATCTGCCTAAAGTAACTTCCGGAGGATTTAAAAAACAAGTGCTCTTCCCTGTGCTCCTTAGTTTGTATTTTTTTCACTGTTGAAATCCAGACATTAACGGCCAGAACATACAGAAGGAATTACATATGTGAGGAAAATAATAAAAACTTCACATGCTGAGGGACTTTTATAGCCTCCAAAAATATCTGAGATTATACCTCAGGCTGATCTTTAGCACAGAGAGATAGCCTATAATAATCAAAAAGATTAAAATACTGGCAAAAACAGGAGCGCCTACAGAAAGGCAAAAAGCTGATATCCAGAGGTTACCATCATATTGTAAGATTCGGACGTTTAGGTTTTCCCCAAAATAAAATTACATACAAAGAAAACAGGAAAAGAGTATACAATGAGAAAAAAAAAATCAGCAGAAACTTCCTTTGAAAAAGAACTAATGACATCTACTAGACAAAGACATCAAAACAATTTTCAAAAATGCTCAAAGAATTTAAGAATAATATAGTGAAAGTTAAGAAAACCACATATGAACAAAGTGTATAGTAATAGAGAGACTATAATTGAAAAAAAGAAATAAAAAAGTAATTCTGGAGCTGAATATTACACTAACTGAAATAGAAGTAAATTCAGATTTGATCTGAAGAATCAGCAAACATGTAGATGAGACATTCAACCACTGAATTGGGTAGAGATGAAATTGTTACAGCAGCAGACTTTGCTTTCTATTGAAGCTGAGCTACTATAAATTCAATTTAGAACATTGTAACTTTGAAATATTAAATGTAATCTGGTTAGTTACCTCAAAGAATGTAGCATTAGAATATACCTAAATGGGAATAAAAATGAAATTTAAACATTTCTCCATGAAAAAAAATCAACTAAACACAAAAGACAACAGTAATTCAGGAAAGGAGGCAGAAAACACTATAATGCATACAGAAAAAAATGGCAGAAGTCCTTCCTTAACTTTAATGTTAAATTCACAATTGCAATGATGTGAAAGCTACCAAAGTGCCCACCAATACATAAATAGATTAATAAAATGTGGTATATAGGCATACTATGGGGTACTGCTTAGCCATAAAGAAAAACGGCAATCTAGTATCTTTTGTTATAATATAGATGAAACTGGAGACCATTCTCTAAATGAAACATCACATGAATGGAGAAATAAACATGTACTCAATTGGATATGATCAATCAAACTTTGTACTCAAACTTTGATACGATCAAACAAACATGTACTCAGTTGGATATGATCAATCAAAATTTTAGTGCACATATGGAAGTAAAGTTCAATTAAAATCAAGCTGGGAGAGGAGAGAACAGATGGGTAAATTCACACCTATAGAGTATGGTGCACACTACGGGGCGGGGGGCATGCTTACAAATGTGGCTCAATTTGTGCAAAAATCAAAGTATATGAACAAAACCTGTGTACCTCCTAATATCATGAAGTTTTTAAAAATCCTTCCTTACCATTAATTAATTAACTACGAATGGATTAAATTCACTCACCAAAAGTCAACATGACTGGAAAGATAAAATTAAAAAAAAAACATTAATATACATTCTGTAAAAGATTCACTCTAGATCCAAAGACAAAAATAGATCAAAACTAAAGAATAAAAATTGGTATGCCATACAAATAGTAACAACAACAACCACCAAGAGTAAGAGTGGCTATACTAATCTTAGAAAAAATATATACTTTAAATCAAAAGATTACAAGAGACAAAGAACATTATATGCTAATAAAAGGTTCAACACAACAAGAAGAGATATCAAATATAAAGATTTATATAAGCTAATCTCAGTCTATCAAGAGAGAAGGAAAAACTCACAGAACTGGGAGAGAAATGACAGTGTGAAACCACAGTCACAGTAATCTATAAAACAACCAAGCAACAAGTACTTACATAAACAGAGGACTTAAACAAAGCCATAAGCTAATTAGACATATATACTGCATTAATTGTCAGACCTCATACAATTACAGCTCTGATGGTTGTTCCAGAAAAAGAGCTTCAAACTTGCTTTGAAGGGTGGAATAGGCAGCAGCATTGATACACAGCTTCCCAAGGGCAGTACTTTGAATGTGACCATAGTGATAACCAGCAATTAACTATGTAGCACTTTTTCTAGAATAAGTTCATGAACGTAATTGTCTGAACTTGTACATGCAATGCAATATTTTTCAGCATTAAACAGGAAGGAAATTCTGACACATGCTACAACATGGATGAACTTTGAGGAAATTCTGCTAAGAGAAGTAAGCTAGTTACAAAATCTTAAATACTGCAGGATTCCATTTACATGACATACGTAAATAGCCAGAACTATAGCTATGGATAGTAAAATGGTGGTTTCCAGGGGCTGAGTGGAGAGGATGATGAGGAGTTATGGTTTAATGCAAAAAAGTTTTAGTTTAAGAGTTATAGACATGGAGGCTGCTGATTGCTGTACAACATTATAAACGTATTTTATACCAATGAACTTTGTATTTTAAAATAGTATAATGTGGTACATTGCATGTTATTTGTATTTTACCCCAATAACAAAATTAAAAATAAAAGTAGCAGTAAAATGAAAGTCAATTTTCCTCATAAGGAAGGTATAATCCTGAACTGCTTTTCAAATGAAGCAATGCCAATGTCTACACTGCACGGATGTTCCTCTAGTTTAAAGGAAGGTGCTTACATAGAATCTCTTGATGTACTTCGCCGTTAAAACCCAGGGATGCTGCAGCGTGCAACTGTGTAACCTGAACCATAGCAGCCCCGTTTGTCATAAGCAGGAAACCAGCTTGGTAACATGGTCAATACAGAGAGGAAAACACAAGACCAACGTTGTCAAGCAAAAAACAAGTCTTCCCAACTACAAAACACAGTCAACCTTTGCACTTTCATTTTTTTAAGTTAGTACATTTTTTTTAATTCTAAAAAAAAAAGTGGAAGGATGGCGTGCAGATGTGTGAGGTATCCTAGATGGTTGAAGACAGGTTACTTTGCAGTTTACCACTTTATTGCTGTCACTGTTACTTTTTGCATTGAATTTTGTAGCACATGAACTTGCCTGGACAGACTGACCTCATACTTTATAAAGACACCAAAGCTTCTTAGTGAATTTTCATCATTTAAAGACTTTTATTATTTTCTGATGGGTCTTATAGACCAATTACTAATTTATATAATGCTACTCATATTTGATTTGAACAGTATGACCAAAATACTAAAATCAAAATATCCTCAGTAACACTTGTTTCATAGATCCATTAAAAATGCTTATGGATTCTAAACATTAAAGTGTCATTTTTCTGATTTTGAAAAATTTGTCTAAAATATCAGTGTGAAATAACTAAAATACAAACACTTGGTACTACTAATCCATTAAATGCACACAAGTGTATAGATTTTATATAAAATATTTGAATGTATTTCTTATTATGTTTTATATTATTGTCTAAGGCCTAAAGTCTGTAAGTGTATATTTGCTTCTCTCCCACCTAGTCAGCATATTTAAATACCAAAATGACAAAGGAAAGACAGGTAACTGAGAGTATTTTAAATGTATTTAAGTCAACCCTGAAATGAATTTTAAGAATAGCATGAATATTTAGTTTAAAACAGACTTTCCATAATAGGAATATTTTGCAGTGTAATTCTATCAAATTTTCATTATTAACTTAAAGATTCCATTGGATAAGTGACTTGGGAGATAGATAATCCAGGATAGATATAAGTTATTTGGTAAGCATTTTAATAAACTCTGTAAATACATTATCTTTTTTTACTTTTTATAAATCCATTTTGAAGCTGATATTTGTTTTTGAAAAAAATGTGTTTTTATTTTTACTTTATAAATGTAAATCTTACTTTTCTACTTACTGCATTTATATATAAAATGTTTTATATTCTAATCTCTAAATGACTCTAGAATATATACTCAATCCATATGTGATATATTATACCACACAAATCTATCACTATTCTATGTAAATAATATATATGCTTATGTATATATGTGCTACACTATAAATATTTTTAATATTTCAATGTTATGTAAGAGGAAAATAAGCATTCAAAAAAATCACCTTATCAAAGTCATATATTAATTCAGTTACATAAGCTAGTTGGAACCCAAATTATTGAGTTGACATTTTTTTGGAATACATCAACTCAATTCTTCATTCTCTACCATAATTTCATACCTATTAAAGATTCTATGCTTATGAAGAGTTCTGGAGCAGCAATATACAATAACTATACTCCAAATCGTACCACATCTGCAAATGGCTCACTACTTAATATATTCCTGGTAAAATGCGTTGGCTTTAGAGTCAGGACTTCAGACTAGATGCCTCTCTGGTAACTTGCTAGCTGAACAACCTGTAGCCACACACTTAATGTCCTTATAGTTGTCCTTAATGTTCTGGTTGTTCCAGAAAAAGAGCTTCAAACTTGCTTATCATAAGAAATGAAAACTGCATAGCATACTAACTCTGAAGAGTTGTTGTGGAATAAATGATACAAAGCACTTAAAACAATGACATTTGGTATTGTCACTTCTATTTCAGAGTATATTTCCTGCTGTTTTTAATTTTCTCTCCTATTTTCAGAAAGCATATTCTAGAAGACTTTGATTCTTTGTGGCTGATAATCAATTAATTTATTGCTTAGTGAAAAAGGCAGTTGATGTAACTTGACGAGCATTATACAATATTTTGCAATTTAATGAATTTCAATGATGTTAAAAGCATTTGTAGAGATAAAATACAAGTGTAAATAAAACTGAGTAATGACCACTCAGGATTCTTAGCAGAAGAATATTATTAATCTTACTGGAAAAGATTATTAAAAGTTTTTGAGAAAAAAAGCTTACAATATAGTTACCATTTGAGAAAACTTTTTTTAACCCAATAAGAATACCTTAGTTACGTGTTGACAGTTCTTATATTACTTCCCACACTCAAAGAAGTTTATGGTAGTAATGAAACTCTTATCATATAGTTTAACACTAACTTCATTATGAATATTTACACTGTGGTTGCAGCTATAATGATTAATAGTGTATTTTTATTTTTTTTTATTTTGAGGTCATAATGAACTTATCAATATATAAATTTGTGATGCAATTGACATGTAATAACCAAATCTTTATGCTAAGGAAATAAAAAGTTAATATTTCATTTGTCCTTTATATTTACCCTAGTGGAGGTCCAGCTACAATTTGATCAGCCGGGTTGAGAGCAGGCTCAGGCTCAAAGTCTTTGATCCCAAACTACAATTTGTATTCATCAAATAAATATGAAGTTCAACATCTTTCCTTTTGATATTTATTCATAGTGTTTTTCACCAAAAAATATATACTCCAGAGGCAGATATATCACAATCTTTCTTAAGTTTGCATGTGCTCACTAGTGTATTAGAATATTAGAACATTAAATACATTCAATAAAATACAGACGACAGAACTACATTTATTTTTATTTTATATAGTAATTTCAAATAAAAAGAAAAGAGAAATGAAAAACACCCATTAGGCAAATATGGCTTTGTTCCAGCACAACACAGATATACCTTTACTTATAAAATGTTTCTGAAATACATTTGAAAAGATGATTCACTATCTCACGAATGTATTTTCTTTTATTGCTTTATTTTTGTCCTTTGCAATAGCCATAACAACTTTGGGGACTCGGAACTTCTTCCGAGACTTCTTACAAGTATCTTCAAAATTCTTACATAAATCAAGAGCAAATGTAAGGAGAGGGCCAGAAGAGAATGGCATGGCTACTGACCGACTAATTACGGGTAGGAGGAAGAAACATTAAGTAGAAGTAAATGTGATGCAACTCCTTTTCTGTTTTCAAATGAATTCAAGAATATAAATATCTAAAAATCTAACTTAGACAATATGAGTCTAGGGAAAGCCTGAATTTGATCAGTAAAGGAAGAAGGTAAAAGGAATTGTTCAATTTTCTACATAATCTAATTCCATTAATCAGGAAGGTAACTATGAAGCATATTCTGGGCAGCATCATTTGTATTCTGTTTGCTTTTCTTACAGAGATTTTCTATAATAAATGACCAAGACAAGGAAGAAATTAACATAAGAAGGAATGAAATAAAAAACAAAAACAATGGTGTTCATTTTATCCTGTACACTGTTAGCACCATGGAACAAATCTTAATATTCTAATACACGGTTTCCTAAGGAAAAACTCCAGAGATTCATCAATCACCAGGTGGTATGACATAAATTTTAAAATGATTCAAGATTTTTCTGAAACCCTGCCAGCAACATTTTGCAGGTGTTTTTAATAAAGAGTGGGTGCCCATCTGTGAATATTTACACAGAAGGACCATATCAACAGATCCGTAGATTCCAAAACAGTCCAACTTTTAGCAAGCTCCTATTATGCACAGAAGCATATGTGATTAATTTTATTTATAGTAGTTTATTACTATGTGTCTTTTCCACAAAAACCCACAATGGGAATGATATAGATACAGCTGCCTGTGATTTAGCATTTGCGATATTTGGACCAACTGATTAAACCACAATATACTTCCTTAAAAAGATTTTATGAATGTTCTCAACAACCCAAAACTCTAACTGTTGTTGCTGATTTACTTTTGTACAGACTGTCACATTCATTAGGAGCATAATTGTATGCTGTGGTACTAGCAGCCATTTCTTTTCTGAAACATTGCAATAGGATTGCGAATCAAAGCCCAGAGAGGAATCTGTAGGTTGTACAAAATGTATAGAGGAATGGGAGGCAGTAAGCCTTTAGAAAATATTTCATTTGCATGGTTCTTATCTCTGTCTTCATGTTAAAATTACTGATGTAGATTTTAACACCTGCCAGCACTGAGCTTATCGATTAAATCAAGTATCTGAGATAAAGCAGTCTTTGTTTATTTATATATTTATATTTATTCCATTAATTGAGTTATGTATTCAGCATCTCCTCAGGTAATTTCTATGTTCAGTCAGGGGTGAGAAATCCTGCTCTAGACAGAAGAATGTACAAATGATTTTGATAGAAATATAAAGTACCTTAAATACCAAATGTAAGTGTTTTCAGAAAAACCGCTAAGGTTTTTAGGCATAAAAAATTAGGCATAAAGCTTAAGAAATCACAAAAATGTGTTAGAAAGTTGTAAAACTAGAGATGCTTTAATTAAAATATAGATTTTCAACAAGAAAAAAAATTTTAGGGGGTATTAAATAAGCGCTTTGAATTACCACGGCAAGGCAAGACAATAGGAGGAAATGAAAAGAGTAATTTTAGAGAAGTGAGAAAGAAGGAAGGAAACTACTTATGCAACCTTTATAAGTTATGTTGCAAACTTATTCAATAAAGAGCAGAAAAAAATAAGGTATTTAGTGTTATTGCCCATGTTTCTATATCCATTTACCCACAATGTTAACACAGAGACAACTCTTTGAAAATTCTCAGCCCACCTGCAATGCAGGATTCACAGCTCCATTTACACTACCCCTTCTGTCTTAGCCAACTGGATTCTTGTCTCCACCCACCCACCTCCCCCCAGTTGTTCACAGATGCTGTTGTGTTGCTATGGTGAGTCCAGCAGTGCTATTCCTCTGACTTGGCATAATGGCCTTACTTTCTTCCTTTTCTACTTTTACAGGGTGGTGCTATGATAGAAAGACCTCGGACATTAATTAAAGTGTTCTCAAGTTTTTGGTATCTGACTGCTCCTTTTCAAAAATCACCTGTACTTTTGGAGTCAGACAAGATTTTATTACTCAAAGTGGAGCCCAGGAAGCAGAAACATTGATATCCCCCAGGAACACGTGAGAATTATAGTATCAAAAGTCCCTACCGCTGATCACTGAACTAGAATTGAATATGCAGATTAGAACTGAGACGCTTTGATACAGAATATTTGTGTTGAATCTTGCTCAAACCCAATTCACTCCCACGTTCAATAATCAGGCTAGGCTATATAGTTCCATATCCCTCTCAAGAAAGTTGTCCTTACTATGCCACTCATTTGTGTATTTCAGATGCCACTGCTCCTATTTGCTTATTTCCAAACTCAACATGGTGTGTTGGCCACACAATGCCAACCTCGTACCTACCTGTCATCAACAGCGACTGCTACAGACCTTACAGAAAGGAACACCTACTCCCTTAACAAGATCATCCTTATAAACTGTTTTTGTGAAGTATAAATCCTCCAAAAATAGATCATTGCATATCCACCATGCTTCATTTTCCTTTTCTTATCTGTTACTGACAACTCTTCTTCCAAATCTCTTTTTAACAGAATGGGTTCTGCTTTTCTCTTCCTATTTTTTTTTCCTCTTTCCTTTTTCTTTTCTTTAATACTGGGCCTTGCTTGTAGTTAAGATTGAATACAGTAGTGTGATCATAGCTTGTTGTAACCTTGAACTCTTGTGCTGAAGCAGTTCTCCTGCCTCAGCCTCCCAATGAAGACTAGAGGTATGAGCCACTGCACCCATCTTACTCTTTTCCAATATTCTTTTTTTCTCTCCCCATATTGCGGATATTGTATTCTGAATTTTATTATCATATTTTAATTTCAGTAGATATGGTATACAGTGGGTTTTTTTGTTACATAAATGAATTAAATATTGGTGAAGCCAGAGCTCTTCGTGCCCTGGACCCCTCGATAGCATATGTTGTAGATATTGAGTGTTTGTTGTTGGTGTTTCTTTTCTTTTCTTTTGTTCTCTTTTTCTTTCTTTCTTTTTTTTTTTAAGACAGAGTCTCACTCTGTCTCCCTGAGTAGAGTGCTATGGCATTATGATAGCTTACAGCAACCTCAAACTCTTGGGCTCAGGCTATTCTCTTGCCTCAGCCTCCCAAGTAGCTTGGACTACAGGTACCTGTCACAACACCTGGCTGTATTTATATTTTTAATAGAGATGTGGTCTTGCTCCTGCTTAGGCTGGTATTGAACTCTTGAGCTCAAACCATCCACCTGCCTTGGCCTCCCAGAGTGCTAGAATTATAGGCATGAGCCTCTATGCCCAGCACCAGTAAGTGGCTTTAAATCCTCACTTTCCTTCCATCCTTTCCCCTTCCAGTTTCTCCAGCACATTATACCACTGTGTAGGGCAATCTATTTCCATCTTTTAGCTCCCACTTATAAATGAGGATATGTGAAGTTTTTACATTCCTGTGATATTTCCCTTAGAAAAATGGGGTCTACTTCCATCCAAGTTTCTGTAGCAGACATTATTTTATTATTTTGTTATAGCTCAGTAGTATTCCATGATGTACATATATACAGATGGTGCACTATATATACATATATACTTACACACATTTTCAGAAAGGAAAAAATACTGTATTAATATTGTAATACTCAAGTCACGTATGACATATACATTACATGAGATGCATAAGCATTACCTGTAGTCATCCTTTTTACTCTCATATATTGAATATTATAATTTTAACACAGTTTTTCCCTTTCTTAAAATGTGAATACAGTTTTGGAGAGTCATACCTTTTTTTTTCTTGTTATGTATCAGTTTCACTTCTTTAGTCTTGACATTAAATTAAAGATATAGTAGAGTGCACGTATAGTTGTATATTAAAATATAGAACTGGTGTATATTATGCTGTTCTGATGTTTATTGTAAATAATAGCCCTCATTACCCAACCAAAATAGACTATTTATGAAATATCCAGAATCATCCAGAACACACAGATTCATAAAAATATTACACGATATATTAGGCAGCATTGAATCAGCAAGGGATATTATAGAAACACATTTTAAAATAGTTCATATAGACATCTCAGGTAGGAGATTTGAGTATGATGAGGAACAGAACAATAAGGAAAAAGCTGAGCCCCTGGGGTTAGCCAGTCACTATTACGCTTTGGTTTTGTCATTTTCTTCTACTAAATGACAAGGTCTTTTACTGCTTTCAATGCCCAACATAACCTTAATGTCAAAATTTGGTGACATGAACCAGCAGAAGAGATATGGACCCTGCTTGAATCAAAAAGATTATTTAAGTGACATATGCAAGCAAGACATATTGGTTTTAGTGCACCAAGCAATTATACAGTCCTAGACTTCCTGCACCTGTAGCAATGCCAGTTCCAAATTCATTAAGGAGACATCTGTGCCCAGGAAAAGGTCTGTTGATTTGGTGTTTGCTGACATGAAAACCAAAGCTCATGTACATAGTGCTGCGATAAATTAGATGACATTGCTATTCCAAGTACTTTTAGTTGTGATTTTGTTGTGGTTATTTTGTTTTGTTTTTATTTTCTTTAATCCATGGCGAACTTTGTAGATTTAAACAATGTATATGTGAGGAAATTTCCATTCCCACCAAAATTTCCAAAGAATTTATAACAACAGTTATTAATCGTGTTGGAATCTTTATAAATCTAATTATAAAACTGATTTTTAAAAAGCTCATACTTCAACAAGCAGTTAAGATACAGGGCAACTTTTTTTTTGCAGTTTTTGGCTGGAGCTGGGTTTGAGCCCACCACCTCCAGCATATGGGCCCAGCACCCTACTCCTCTTGAGCCACAGACACCACCTGATACAGGGTAACTTTTTAAGTGATCCAAAAATGGCTTAACTGAGGCAGCACCTATTTTGTCTCTCACATAGTTGTCTATAACAGAGATTTCTCTTGTTATATCACTATAACCTGTATTGTTGTTTTCACTTGGGTTGTCAGAATGACATTACTGCTATGTTTATATTTCAAATTTCAGGAAGAGAGAGAAAGCATGGAGCACAAGCAAGTTAATTTGCATCACTTTGAAGCAGTACATGCAGGCGTCATTTGCTCTCCTGTACCACTGATCAGTACCTACTGGCACAAATGAGCCACCTACAGGAGCAGCTAAGAAATAAAGTCCATAGCTGAGCATCAATTAATACTCTAAGCATAAGAAGCTCAGATTTTTAGAAATTAAAAAAAAAACCTGCTCATTACTTTATTATCCTAGCCATCAACAATTATTATACACCAGTATTCTCATAGCACACGTGCATATCTCAATTGAGATAATAGAAAGTCTAGTATAATATCATACTATTATTTTTGAGTCTAAATAAAGGAATTACTATAATTCCAAATCTTTAAGCATCCCCAAATTATATTAAATAAATAAAGCAAAAATGGACAAAGCTAAAAGATATAAAAGTATACAGCTCTCTTCTCTCAAACGAAGGACTAATCAGATTTAAGTAAATAATGTTGAATATGAAATATAGTCAATGGAATTACGAAATGGAAAAAAGAGAACATTCAGACTTCAGATTCATACATATCTAACAACTTATTTGTGAAAATCAATATTGCTCTGAATTGAGAAATTCTGTCATTTCAGTAATAGTGCTGGATCAATGGGATCCTGTAGGGGAAAATTTTGATCCTATGCTATAATATTCTTAAATATAAATTCTAGTTGGTTTGTGGATAAAACTATGACAGATAAAGTAAAAATGTGACACAATCTTTGTGACAGATGGTAAGGGTACAAAAGTTAACCATAAAGAAAAGAATGATAACATTTACCATATTTATAATTAAAATGTCTGATCATCAAATATTCCATTGTTAGCATGAAAATAAAACTTTCCATGAGAGAAGATACTACAGCAGCAATCTATGGCAAGGCACTTACATTTATAATATACACTAACCTGGTACTTTGCTTGGGAGCAAAAAATTGGCAGGTGCTTCAAACAACAGAAGATATCTGCATAGCTAAGTGATACATGAAAATACATTCAATTTCATTAGCACTCAAGAAAATGCAAATAAAAATCACCTTTGTCAGATGGTTAATAAGCAAGTGTTACCAAGATCACGGCATAACTTCAAATCTCAGGCACCATTGGTTTGATAATAAAGAAAGGATACCGTATATATGCTGATATGCTACGATGCAACAATTCTGTTCCTAGTTATACACTCAGAAGAAATGCAAACATTTCCCCTTAAATCAGTTATTAGAATGTGAATAATAGTAACATTCAGAATTGACAGAACCAATGAGAATGAGCAAATTTCAACATTATAGAGTGATAAGAACATTATCTACAAAGAAATATTGACCAAAAGAGAGATACGAAGTCCAGGAACTGTCCAGTGCGAGTTGCCTAAAGTCTAACACAGGTGGAACAAATCTATGATTTTTGAAGTAAAATAGTGGTCGTTCTAGGAAATAAGGTGGGTGAAAAAAGTAAAGGGTGTTTTTGTAAAATAGTATTGTGTTCAGTTGATGAAAATTCAGCTGACTATATACCTATTTCTGAAATTTTACTTTGATATAAAACTTACATACAACATACTGCAACATATTTAAATGACTTTATAGTAAAATGCTATTATTAATTGGTTTCAAAGTTTATTGAGGAAGAGAAAGGCAGGTTTATAGAATAAGAGCAAGATATAGTCTTAGAGAGCAAGATGTGTTTGCCATAGATAACGAACGGGACTCCAGGGCCCGGGGTAGTAGGCAAAAATACAAAGAAGCCATCCGTGTAATATTTTTTAATTGCCACTAACATAACTTTGTTATTTTTTAATTTAAAGAACAAATTTAAGGAAAATTTTGCCAGATATTTTAAAACAGATATACTGTAGCTGAAACTATTATACATGATGTCATTGCTATATTTTACTATTATATTGATACATATTTTCATAATAGACTCAATTGATTTTGCCAAGCCACTGGATAAGCCAACTGATGTCACATAACCGGCAGCCAAATTGGAGTTTCTATAAATGAGTTTTTGCCAAAAATAAAAACTGTTACAATTATGCTAAAAACGTACTATTACTAAATCAGAATTCCAAATTTTACAACACAGTAGATTGCAAATTAACTCAGCTTGTCAGGTAGGCCAGGAGCATAGAGTATGGTAGTAGTCACTTGACATAGAGAAATTTAAGTTTAGCAAATACTATGATTTAAAAATTACTGCTGCAGATTTTTTTTTCAGGAATTAGAGTGAAAAAATAACTAAACTAAAAATATTCGAGTTTTATTTATTTTCAAATGAAGACTATTTTTGAGAACAAATCCAGAAAAACACATTTAAATATTCTCATTATAGTGTTTTAAGATAAAATCCACATGTAAGGTTCTAGAAAGTCTTAATAAAAAACAAACGTTAACTGATTTGACACAAAATAATACATTCTACGATAACACTGTAAAGAGAGATGTTAAGAATAAAATTATAAAAATGAATTTCTGGAGTTTGCCCATATGTCTAAGAAGTCCATGGGGAACAAATTTCTTAAGCATAACTAAGAGAAGGTGAAAAAATGTGCAGAATATTATCTACCATGGGAACAAGAAGTTTCAAAATAAATCAGAAAACTATAGCAGAAGGATGCACAGTGATAATCCTATAAAACTGGAAAAAAGGAGCATTTTTCACAAGACAGAAATATGAAGCCTTGAAAATACTGAGCACATCAGTCAGAATGTGAGCACATTGGTAATAAAATGATAACCGTAAAAAGATAACCACACAAAAAAGAAAACTAGATGAGAATAAAATTTTGGAAATGTCAACAAGATACCATGTAAAAGAAAAAGATAAGTAAAAGGGATATTGCAAAGCAGCCTTTACTATAACAGTAGCTAGTTGTCATATTGCTGAATATGAAACAGACAAAAAATGGGTACCTTCGAAACGCCTAGTAAAAATCCCAAATGTTAGTACAATACAGTGTGAATTTATGGTGTGAATCGATAGGGAATTTATAGAGATTTTTGGTGTCAACTAAAAGAGGAAATGACAGTAAGAACACAGATATATTTCTGGGCTTGGAGTATGTTTATATCAGCCAACAACTGGATTTGTTAATTAAATATTTAGTGAAAAAATTGCTTAAATTCTATTGGGATACTGCTTGATAAGGATATTTGTCTTTGTTCACATGGTACTATTAACCTGAGATGAGATGTTTTTCTTCTAATTAAAGTGGATAATCTTTATACTAAACTTTTCCTTTCATTCAAATTAAAATAAAAATGACAGTTCTAAAGAATTTTAGTACACAGACAGGTATGGAAAGTAGCCACACTTTGTGATAACAGAAGCATTAAGTATCAATTCTATATACACTTGCTTTACAAGCATAATAAAAAGATTGTTGAATATATTCATGCGTATTCATGATATTATTCATAAGGAATTTTTTACAAGTTAAATTCCATGGAGGCATATTTATAGTTTTAATAGAGTAGATAAAATTAGTGTTTTATAAAAGAATTTTTTCAATTAGAAAAAAAGGGTAATGTCATATATCTACTATTTACTATAAAAATACACACATATGCACACGCACACACACAGTCAAACTATACATATGGGAAGGGGTTGAGGAGAGAGATTTTAGAAACTGGCTCACATGATTGTGAAAGTTTGACAATCCAGTATCTGATGAAATAGGAGACTCAGAGAGGACTTGTAATCCTATTCCAAAGGCAATCTGCTGGTTTGGCGCCTGTAGCACAGGGGTTATGGCACCAGCCACATACACTGAGGCTTGTGGGTTCGAACCGACCCAGGCCAGATAAACAAGGACAACTGCAACAAAAAATAGCTGGACATTGTGGCAGGCACCTGTAGTCCCAGATACTTGGAAGGCTGAAGGCAAGAGAATCACTTAAGCCCAAGTAATGACTCCAGGGCAGCACTCTACCTACTTTATGTAGAGGGTGACATAGTGAGACTCTGTCTCAAAAAAAAAGGCAGTCTGCTGGCATAATTCCCCCTTGCTCAGGCGGTATAAGTAATTTGTTTGATTAAGGCCTTCAAATGATTAGTCAAAGACTACCCATGTTGAGAATTTGGTTTACTCAAAATCTACAAATTTTAAATGTTAATCTTTATTTGTTTATTTATTTTTTATTTTTATTTTTATTTATTTTTTTTTTGAGACAGAGCCTCAAGCTATCCCCTTGGGTAGAGTGCTATGGCTTCACAGCTCATAGCAACCTCCAACTCCTGGGCTCAAGCGAGTCTCCTGCCTCTGCCTCCCAAGTAGCTGGGACCACAGGCGCCCGCCACAATGCCCGGCCATTTTTTTTGGTTGCAGCCATCATTGT
>CAUYQV010140856.1:0-15800 GCA_963574575.1 Galagoides demidoff
TGGCGGGTTTGAATCCCCAGCCCCGGCCCGCCAAATAACAATGATGGCTGCAACCAAAAAATGGCCGGGCGTTGTGGTGGGTGCCTGTGGTCCCAGCTACTTGGGAGGTGGAGGCAGGAGACTTGCTTGAGCCCAGGAGTTAGAGGTTGCTATGAGCTGTGATGCCGTGGCACTCTACCCAGGGGGATAGCTTGAGGCTCCGTCTCAAAAAAAAAAAGAATAGAGAACTTGAGGAGGGTCCCTGATTAGTAAGCCAACGCCCCATTTTGACAGCAGGAAATAGTTAAGAGCAGGTCTATGTACATTTTCCCTTCAAGATTTCAGAACCTCATCTCCTGGGAAATGGGGGAGGAATGAGAAGGACACTGAGAGAGGGGCTTTAGGGAGGAAAATCTGGCCTGCAGAACCAGAAGTCTGGAGGGCCCATAAGAATGTGGATATGATGTAACCTAAGTAACGAATGACCAATAGAAAGAGACAAACAATGACCAATAAAAATGAGCAATACTACCTGGAGGTGCAGCTAGGCCAAGAAAAGACTTGCAACCAATTTCAAACAGAAAATATTTATGCTGCTGCTTCTCTGTCTCTCTCTCACTTTTTCTCCTTCCTGAGAGGGACCCACTTCCAACTATCTTTGGAAGCACTCTAAACTTCCCCTTTGTTCCTTTTAAAGAAAATCTCTCTTTGTTACCCTGAAAAAAAAAAAACATGCAGTTCCTTCTTGAGGCAATAAAAGCTCTAAAATCTACTGTGATGATGGTTGCCCAACACTGTATATACTAAGATGAATGAATGTATATTTTAAATGGGTAAAACGTATGGTAAGTGAATTATATCTCAATGAAGCTGGGGTTTTGTTTTTTTTTTTTTTAATTAAGGCTCCATTCCTCCCCCACATTTCCATACCCCCACACAAAGCCATGCTGTCTCCAGATCTATGCCTGGAATTTTTCAAACTTGGGATAGCCCATTCCCTGACTTTGGGGAACTAGTCGTTATTTGAGACTTCTGAGCCCTTTTGACAGTTTGAGGTAATGGGCAAAGTAGTCCTTTGATAATTACCAAAGTCACAGTCCTGAAGCACAGAAGTTTAGAGTTTGAAAAAACACATCAACCACCCAACAGCCAGCTTTCCATGAAAGGAGATAATTTCCAGCACACTCCTAGCACACTCCACCCATCTCTAGCTTTTGCTGTCCTGTTTTGGCAGATTTCTCTCCCTCCCCCCTTTTACCACCACAAGAGACTCTTAACTCTGGAAGAGCAAGCATGTGCCCCCCCATCCCCTTTCCAACTGAGCTCAACTGCTCCCCAATTCCCAGCTCACCCAGAAAGGCCAGCCAAATTCTGAGCTGAGCTCAAAACTTTGTGTTGTATGTGCTAACAAGTGGTGGGTTTTTGCCTTTTCCTCCAGCTCCTATTACCAAGTGGGCCAACTCTGGGAGAAACCCTACCAGTCAATGCCTTCAGTTGAGGTCTAAATGCCCGTGCCTCTTACTCCAGAGGAACAAGAAACAGACCAGAGGAAAAACATGTTGCAACCCAGTTATTACATTAGTTCTTTATAACCAAGGTCTCTAGGTGGAGGGTGAGGTGGGACATAAAAGATTTTCCTATTTAATGAATAAACGCCTTGTAGTCCTCTCTAGTTTTTCTTTAAAGAACTCCAAACATGTAGCAAATGTTCTCTCAGTCTTCCATGTGGCCACCCTCTCCCTAGAAAACAAGGTGGAAAAGTAAAGTCCATTTCCTGGCCCCAGAAATGGAGGAACCCAGTAACCTGATAACCTCCCTGACTACTAGATAAGTTCTTAGGCCATTAAATTTACTTTGCATATTACTTCGAAGGTTCCTCCTGGACTCTCACTGCTTGCTTTTCCAAACTCTACTTCTAATCAAATATTCAAACCCTCCATGCTGTAACCACCAAACCATAGCCCATCCTGAGCCTTACTTTTCTAGAACACACAAAATCATATATTGCATCTTATTCTCTAGATGTTTTCATGGGGAATGCCCTAGCAGAATCATAATCTGACAGAGATTAAACTGGTGGGGTTTTATTTTTTTCATTTTCTGTAAAGGGAGAATTACCAGCTTCTCCAGACATTGGCCATGACATGACATAAAATAAACTAGATTGGTATAGCTGTAAAAAACAGTGTGGAATTCCCTCAATAAATTAAAAATGGAACTACCATTTGTTCCAGCAATTTTACTTCTGGTTTTGTATCCAAAGGAAATTAAATCAGAATGTTGAAGAGATACCTGCTCTCCCACATTCACTGAAGCATTTTCACTATAGCCAATATTCATGAAATAACCTTTGTCAAAAGATGAATGGATAGCGGGGCGAGATGGCTCAAGCCTGTAATCCCAGCACTGTGGGAGGCTGAGGAGGGAGCTCAGGAGTTCGAGACTCGCCTAAGAGAAAGTGAGACCCCGACTCATGAAAAAAATGGAAAAACCCAGCCAGGCGCCACAGTGAGTGCCTGTAATCCCAGCGGCTTCCGGAGGCTGACGCAGTGGGATGCCCACAAGCCAGGAGTCGGAGGTTGCAGTGAACTACCAAGCCGCTGCACTCTGCTCAGGGGCACAGGGTGGGACTTTGTCTCGACAACAACAACAACAACAAAAAAGAATGGATAAAGAAAATGTAGTATAAATAGCATATAATATGAAATATATATGAAATATATGAATATACATATAATATAAAATATAATAATATGAAATATTATTCAGCCATAAAAAAAAGAAGGAAATCTTGTCATTTACAACAAAATGGATGAATCTTGTGGTTTTTTGGGTTTTTTTTTGAGACAGAGCCTCAAGTTATCCCCCTGGGTAGAGTGCAGTGGCATCATAGCTCACAGCAACCTCCAACTCCCGGGCTCAAGCGAGTCTCCTGCCTCGGCCTCCCAAGTAGCTGGGACCACAGGCACCAGCCACAATGCCTGGCTAATTTTTGGTTGCAGCCATCATTGTTGTTTGGCGGGCCCAGGCTGGATTCGAAACTGCCACCTTAGGTGTATGTTGCTGGTGCCTTAGCCACTTGAGCCACAGGCGCCGAGCCAATCTTGAGGTTATTATGTTAAGTGAAAACAGCAAGAGAAAGAGGAGTACTACATAGCCTCACTTATTTGTGAGATCTAAAAGAGTCAAGTTCATATAAAGAAAGAGTAGAATGTTGGTTGCCAGGGGCTGGGTGATAAGGGAAATGAAGGAGATAATGGTAAAAGTACATACATTTTCAATTATAGGATGCAAATGTTGGCTCAGCACCCACAGAACAGTGGTTACAGTGTCAGCCACATACACTGAGGCTGGAGGGTTTGAACCCAGCCCAGGCCAGCTAAACAACAGTGGCGACTGCAACAACAACAACAAAAAATACCCAGGTGTTGTGGTGGGCACCTGTAGCCCCAGCTTCTGGGAGGCTGCAGCAAGAGAATCACTTAAGCCAAAGAGTTTGAGGTTGCTGTGAGCTGTGATGCCACAGTGCTCTATGGAGGGCGGCATAGTGAGAGTCTGTCTCAAAAAAAAAAAGATGCAAAAGTTGTTGGGACCTAATGTACAACATGGTGACAATATTTAATAATAATGTATTATATAATTAAAATTTGCTAAAAGAGTAGATCTTAAATGTTCTCACTACCAGAAAAAAAATATGCTAACTAAAGTGAAGAATATGTTAACTAACTTGATTGTGGTAATCATTTCATAATATATATTTATATCTAAGTATCACATCGTACACCTTAAGTATGTATAATTTTATTTGTCAATTGTAGCTCAAGAAAGCTGAAATATTTAAAAAGTAATAATAATAAAACAAAACAAAAACAGAAGCAAAACTGCTTGGACTGCCACAGTTAGATTTATTATTTAGGGATGCATAGTCTGTGGAATGTCAGGCTAACTCATAGCTTTTAAACCTGTAAAAAAAGAATGAAAATTTGGGTTTGAGAGCTAAATCTGGCCCAGTGTACTGCCTATAATTCCAACAACTTAGGAGGCCAAGATGTAAGGATAGTTTGAGGTTAGGAATTCAAGAGCAGCCCAACATAGTGAGACCTGTCTCTTAAAAATGAAAAGAATTACCCAGGAATGGTGGCACAAGCCTTTAGTCCTAGACACAGGAAGCTAAGGAAGGAGGATCACTCAAACCCAGAGCCCAGGAGTTTTATGTTATAATGAGCTATGATCACTCCACTGTATCCCAGCCTGAGCAACAGAATGAGACCCATCTCTTTAAAAAACAAGAGAGAGCGCGCATGTGGGCGCACCAACCCAGTAGGTGGAGCCACAGATGTGGAGGGGGAGAAAGCAGTGATAGTAGGTTCTCAAGGTTGGAAGAGGGTTTATTTTTAAGGTGGAAGAGATATGATCTATCAATTATTCTTATTGCTCCTGTGTTTGCAACCTCTTTTCCTATCTCCTTTCAAGAACTAGCCAAGGCCAGGTGTTACAAAGAGCACATCAGGTAATTGATTTTGGCACCATATGCTGCAACTATATGTCTGTAACAGTAGAGTTCAAAGATTTGTCACAAATGGTCCCAGCCAATAAGAAGGTGGCTAGGTAGTCAAAGAAGGATGCCTTAGTTCTCTTTCTGTTACCTATAACAGAATACCTGAAATTGGGTAGAAATGTATTTCTTATAGTTATAGAGACTGAGAAGTCCAAGGTGGAGAAGCCACACCTGGTGAGGGCCTTCTGCAGTGGGGACCCTCTGTGGACTCTTGAGGCATAAGGTATCACATGGTGAGGGGGCTGCACACGCTACTGTGCTCGGGTCTGTTGTCCTCTTCTTATAAAGCTGCTGCTGATCCATAAGGTGCCCAGATGCTTGGTCAAACATTATTCTGAGTGTTTTTGTGCACGTATTTTGGATGAGCTTAGCACTTAAATTGGTAGACAGAGTAAAGCAGATCTCACCACCATAACGTGGGTGGGCCTCTGGCAGTTAATGATTAGTCGAAGGCCAGATGAAACAAGAGGCTGACCCTCCTCCATGCAAGAGGGAGTTCTCCGACCCAATAGGCCTTTGAACTGCAACATCAGCTCTTTCTGGTTCTACAGCAGCCTGCTGGCCTTCAGACTCTAACTAGGATATGGGACCTGCAGATGTTGGTCTTACCCATCTCCCTAATCACATCAGCCAA
Source organism: Galagoides demidoff (assembly GCA_963574575.1). NCBI lineage: Eukaryota > Metazoa > Chordata > Mammalia > Primates > Galagidae > Galagoides > Galagoides demidoff. The sequence goes on from CAUYQV010140856.1 coordinate 5,172, forward strand.
TTCCTCATAATAAATCATTTCCTTATATAAACATACTATTGGGTCCATTTCTCGAGAAAACCTTGACTAATACACATGAGGAAAAGTTAGGAGAGAATTACAAACCTCTGGCTTAGGCCTTTTTTTTTAACCTTAAAACTGACAGTAGAAGGAACCTTAAGATAGAAATCCTCAACCTTTACCCCAACGTGTGCCTCAGAATTTTCTGGGGCATTCTAAATCTGTCTTGGACAATATTAAGTTACGGGGGTGGGGGTAGGGGGTGGGTTTGAAGCTTCTCAGTGATTCTAATATGCAGGTAGGTTGAGAACCACTGCCTTAAGGACAAACACGAACATTTGACCATGTAAGATACAATGACTAGAAAACTTCTAGGTTTAGGATATTTCTCAGGAAATTTCTTCCTCCTCTTTTCACAAATCACTTTTAAGGGCTTGGTGCCTGTGGCTCAAGTGGCTAAGGCAAACAGATGATGACCCTTCCCACCTCCAGGAGGTTTAGTCTCTAAAGAAAGGTAACCCGGCTTGGCGCCTGTGGCTCAATTGGCTAAGGTGCCAGCCACGTACACCTAAGGTGGCGGGTTAGAATCCCCAGCCTGGGCCCGCCAAACAACAATGATGGCTGCAACCAAAAAATGGCCGGGCGTTGTGGCGGGCGCCTGTGGTCCCAGCTACTAGGGAGGCAGAGGCAGGAGACTCGCTTGAGCCCAGGAGTTGGAGGTTGCTATGAGCTGTGATGCCACAGCACTCTACCCAGGGGGATAGCTTGAGGCTCCTTCTCAAAAAAAAAAAAAGAAAAGAAAAAAGAAAGGTAACCCAAGCTCAGTGCACATAGGTTGGTGGTTACAGCACCAGCCACATACACTAGGGCTACTAAATAACAATGACAACTACAATTTAAAAAAGAAAAAGCCGGGTGTTGTGGGGACACCTGTAGTCCCAGTTACTCAGGAGACTGAGGCAAGAGAATCACTTAAGCCCAAGAGTTTGAAGTTGCAGTGAGTTGTGACACCATGGCACTCTACCAAGGGCCACATACTAAGAATCCATCTCAAAAAAAAGGAAAAAGAAAGCTAACCCAGATAGATGTAAAACCCTGGGCACCCCCAAAAAGGAATGGATGAGAGGCAGACCCCAAGTCGGGGGGGTTCTGTGAAAATCCGCCCACTGAACTAGAGGAAGACCCCTTGCCAACTTGCAGAATATGCACAGCCTAGCATACAATCCCATGAGGGGGTCTGACTGACAAAGCATCAAAGGTGGGGTATTAAAGGAAAAGTGAGAAGTGCATGCTTTTTGATAGAAATGTAACTTAGGGGAAAGATAAGAGTGTGTATAACTGCCCCCAGGAAGCTTCAGGGGCAGTAGGAGGGGCTAATTTCCCCACACAAAGAGAAGCTGAAAGAAGAGGGAGCCTCCACTAATTGGTATCTTCAGAGTCAGTTCAACTTCAGCCAAACAAACTTACAGAGTTTGTCTATTGGAACAACTCACTACAGACACAACTGGTCTTTCCAGGAAGAAAATGCCCTGTCAAATATTCCTGCATTCAGAAAGGAAACAGGGCATCACAATGGCTTACCGTACTCTTCAGATATAGCCCCACCATGACCAGAACCTTCAGCCCACCTCTCACCCACAAGACCCTCATGGTCTCCAACACCAGCCAAGATACAATCCTTGCAGTTCCTCCCATGTCCCAAGCTCCCTCCTGCCTCCTGGCTATTCCCTGACCCTGGGCCATCTCTCCACATCCAGCCTCTACTTGTTCAAAATGGTCTAGAAGCAAAGATGAGCTGCTGCTTCTTTGGTAGAATGTAGAGAAGATTTAATAAAGTGGTGCTTCTTAGAAAATAGAAGTTTTTGTGTCTAACTTGTACACACCTTTTGGGTCTTGTCACTGAGAAGCTTTCTCTGTCCTCTCTCCCTCACCCTCAGAGTAACTTCTCTGAGCTATCTCCCCTCAACTTCCCATGTCAGGAAAGGGGCTCCTCCTACTGCGCCTGAAGCTCCACTGGGGAATTGTACAAATGTTTGTTTTTCTCCCTGAGTCATGAGCATCTACAAGGGGCCTGAGGAGATGAGGAAAGGACTTGGAGTGACCACTCCAGCTAGGAAGACGGCATGAGCCACCCCAGAGCCTTCTGGAGGCTGCGCCAGAAACACTTCCAAAGGTGCTAAGAGACCCATTGCCCATCATGCTGGTTCTAGTAGGTCCACAGAGATGGTAGTTCCAAGGATGGGCATGACCTCATAAAGGCAGGGGAAGGACCTCTGGGTGTCTGGTTGACTCACTATCAGCTCTTACATTCAATGAAACAAAAAGTAAGTAAGTGGCAGGCTCCAACCACTAAAAATCTTAATACTCCATCACTCATGTTGCTTTCCTTTTTGCATTTTACATTTCAGGATTTTTTCAACAGGTATTCCTTAAAAAGGCGGTATTTATTTTTATTATGTAACATACATGTACGGGTATAACATAAAATTTACCATTTCAACTATTTTGCATCATGCAACTCAGAGGCATTTAGTGCATTCACAATGTTGTGCAACCATCTCCACTAATCTAGTTCCAAAATATTTCTGTCACCCCAATCGAAAACCTCACACTTATTAAGCAGTCATGCCTCATGCTCCACTCCCACAGCTCCTGACAACTACTAATCTTGTTTCCGTCTCTATGAATTTGCCTCTTCTGGATTTTCACTTTGCATATACGGAATCATCAAATATGTGGCCTTTTGTGCTGGCTTCTTTTACAAGCATAATGTTTTCTAGGTTCATCCATGTCGTGGTGTCTATCAGTTCTTCATCCTTTTTATGACAGAATGATACTTTATTTTATGTACGACTTGATAGACATTTGAGTTGCTTTAATAACAAGTATTACTTTTGTAATCAGAAAAAAAATATTTTTGTGGCAGCACCTGTAGCTCAAGGAGCAGGGTGCCAGCCCCATATGCTGAGGGTGGTGAGTTTGAGCCCAGCCCCAGCCAAAAAAAAAACTGCAAAAAAAATTTTTTTTGTTTGTTTTTTTTTATTTGGGTTACCAAATTCCTTCTATCCAGAGGCAGGAGGAGGTTGATGTTCTAGGTCTTTCTTCATCCATTGACCAAATGCAAACATCATATTTTCTCAATTCTAAAGCTCATAGATTTTATTTCTTGGTTTAGAATTATAAAAAAAAAACACTCCATTTACAGTGCTGTTTATTTGTCCTTTCTGTAATATACTTCATCAAGTCAAAGACAACATCCATAGTAAAACACATCATTATTATGTGCCACTAAGGTAGCAAAAACATTGGCAATTAAACTGTGATACTAATACAATGCTCTTCTACTCAATATTTTTTCATTTAAATTCCTTGAAGACCCACTCTGCACCTGAGGACCTGAGTCGCTGCATCTCACTCAGAAGGAAGAAAACCAATCCTTTTGCCACAGACATTCTTGTAAGAACACAACACACACAATCCTGACAGCTAAGTAAAATCACACCACAACTTACCAGGAAAAATTGTGAAAGACTTTCAAATGGCCAAAAAAAGATGACTTATAGAAAACTAAAAAGAATGCAAATCCCCCGTATCCATAAAAATCCAAATAAATTGTATCAAGTAGGATGCAATTGATTGCTACCCTCTGGGTAGTCCAGTTTTGCATCTACTATACTTGTTAATTCATTTCAGCATTCATTATCATGTGTGTGTATGTGTGTGTCTGTGTATATATATGTAGTTCTTTAAATTCTGCCTTTGGCCAGTCAGTTGTGGCATCTTATTGGATCTTCATTAATTAATGATTTAAATAAAATCTTTGATATGTTCATTTCAAATTTGTAAGAGAGTCATAATTTTACCTTTCAGCAATTATTTATTAACAATCTGCAGAATGGAATGGCAGCCATTAAAAAGCTTGTTTAGGGCAGCGCCTGTGGCTCAAAGGAGTAGGGCGCTGGCCACCCCATATGCCGGAGGTGGTGGGTTCAAACCCAGCCCCAGCCAAAAACTGCAAATAAATAAAAATAAAAAGCTTGTTTAAAGGCTGGCCATTGTGGCTCACACCTATAATCCTACCACTCTGGGATGCTGAGGCAGAAAGATCACTTGAGCTCAGAAATTCAAGATCAGTCTGAGTAAGACTAAGTGAGACCTTGTCTCTACTAAAAATAGAAAGATTAGTTAGTCATTGTGGTGGGCACCTGTAGTCTCAGCTACTTGGGAGGCTGAGGCAGAAGGACCACTTGAACCCAGGAGTTTAAGGTTATAGTGAGTTGTTGTTATGACACCAGGAGAGAAAGAGAGAGAGAGTCCCTGTCTCCAAAAAGCATATATATATGTGTGTATATATATATACATATATATATGTTTACACATATGTATATAGACAGAGTACGTTACTTAAATGACAATAAAATGTCAAACAAAAATAGTCAAAATAGAATGTCAAGTGAAGAAAACAAGACACAATATTGAAAAACGCAGTGTGATTCTACAACGCCATGAAGTACAAAGAAATTCAACGGAAAGAAATAAGACACAATATGGCTAGGGACTGCCGTGGGTACTGAGATTTGTGAGTGGCTTTTTTGGTCATTTCTGTTCCCACTTCTTTACATACCATTCTGCACTTGGCACGTTTTTACAATGAACATGAATTGCTCATTTATAGACACAAACACAAAAAAATCTTTGAAGAGGAAAGGCTAAAATATATACTAAAAGGAAGAACAAAGGCACTGAGAAACAGGTAGAGCAGGGCTTAGGACACAAACGGGGCCGGGGAGACAAGAAAAGCGCAAGTGCCTCCACGGGGAGATGCAGCTGGTACCGTGCCAGGAACCAGAAGGGCCCCTGCAGCTCGTGGATACTTTGTTTTTCCATTTTACGATGGAAATATCCATGGCTCAGTGTTTGCGCCTAAGAAAACAACTTCTAGACTAACCAGTATAAAGTAAAGATCTGAATTTAAATTATATGTATGGCCAAGGGGGAAAACACCTCCTTAGTGTGTAATCTCCAGGGAGCTACTCATTAGGCAGCGGAGTGAATGCTTATTAAGCGGCCCCTGCCAGAGATAGAACCAGGGCCTTTCCTTTACAGCAGGAAACCTACTAGAACTACATTCAGGAACCTTCTACTCTTATACAAGCCAAAACAAATTTTAAAACCTTTTGTTTAACAGCTGTCAAAAAGAAAAAAAAATATGTCATATAAAGATAAAGTTTAATGTTCAAACAAAGTAGTAAAATCACTTCATTTATACGTATTTTTATATCTTCCTTTATAATCTGTGTGTGTGTATTTGTGAGATGCTTTTCTTAGGCCAAAGCCCAGCTCCCTCCCACTTCCCCCAAAGTCTGACAGGAGCCTGGCCCTCTCACAGCTGTCACCACAACATCAAGAGAGAAGAAAGAGAGAAGGAAGTAATAGAGGTGACCCTGTGGAGTTAAATAGCTGCTCAAACCCTCCATTCACCACACGTCACTTCTGGGTAGGGAGAACACAGCCAGCAATGGAATCAACCATGACCCATTTGTGGGCAATTAAAGTGATTCCTTGTTTACTTTTGCCTAAGTAAAGATTCATTGACAGAGAGATGGAGAGGATTCAAGGTGGGAGCACAGTAATGAAGCTGGGGAAGGAAGACAGTTGGGAGAACTGGCAGTGCTGAGCAAGTCCCCAAGCTGCTGAGAGGAAGGGCCTGTCTTGGCCATGTCTCATTTGGGACCCATAAATTTGTGTCCCCACAAAATTTATATGTTGAAGCCCTAACCTCCAGTGTGACTAGAATTAGAGAGATGGCCTCAGGAGATAATTACGGTCAGATGAGGTCCTGAGGGTGGGGCCCTGCTCTGATAGAATTGGTATCCCTTGCAGAAGAGACCCCAGAGAGTGCTTGGCTCTCTTTCTGTGTCCCTCCACGTACAGGGACACACACCAAGGAAAGGCCACATAAGCACATAACAAGAAGGCAGCGACTGCAAGCCAGGAAGGGAGCCCTTACTAGAACCCTGCCAGAACCTTGATCTTGAATTTTCCAACTTCTAAAACTGTGAGAAAATAAAGTTCCATTGTTTAAGCCGTGCAGCCTATGGTAGTTTGTTATAGCAGCCTGGGCAGACTGAGTCACCACCCCTTACATTCTTGAACTTACAACATTTCCTCCCCCAAAATGCATTTCACCTTTACTTCATTTTAAAACATTCAAATTTGTGTATCTTCCTGGGCTTCTTCAAATGGGTTCCTTAAAAGAAAAAGTGTTGGAGTATTTGATTTTATAAAGTCAAGTGACCTAAGATATTAAATAGATACACTACGCTATGCTCTGAGGGTATGAAGATACATAAGACACCGCCCCTGACTCATGCAGCTTATAGTCTAGAGGGAAAACTGTCCTGGCACAGAATTATATCACAAAATAAAAAAGCCATGGCAGAGATGTAGCGGAGAGGCTGAGTGCAGAGGAAGAACAGCATGACTCGGCTGAGCAGAATGATTCTTCCTCTCAGAGAAGGGGAAAGGGACTTTATGGGACAAGAGTGAAGCTTGAGCACTGGCATGGAATAAACACACCAGCACTGTGGGCTCTGCAGCTCCATGTGACTGAAGTGCAAGAAGTAAATGGCCAGCAGACAGGGGGTGTGACTGGAGAGGAAGACCAGAACCCGGTCACTGAATCATGGTCATGGTGAGGGCTGGGAGAGGCTCAGCACACACAGGCCCCTGAGTGCCCTTTGTCACACTGCTAGCTACCTTAGCCAGCAGCAGTCATGTGAGGACACTGTCCAGTCACAGTGGCAAAGTATTTTGACTTTCTAATGTATAAACTTTTGTAACTTACCAGCATTCCCAGGCAGCACTACAGATTGGTCTCTATATGCCACTAAAAGTCTTTAGACCCTGAGGACTCCGGAATAAAATTCTCAAGGGGTCAGTGATCTTTTAGAAAGGAGATATCCAGTCAGCTTCCTCACTCTTCTGCTCTAGGTACTGCATACCCTGGCCTGGGTTTCCAAGCATTGCTGGTGAGACTCACACAATCATTTGGACTGCCGCCAATACAAATTCAGGGGCTCCAGCCCAGCTGTGCCCTGGTCGCCATCTTGCATCTCAGCTGTTTTTTCTCACCTCCCCACTTCCCACAAGCCCTGCCTGGTACTGCCTTCTTCTGCCTCATCAGAAGGCAGATCTTGAGAGATCCTCATCTCCCAAGTCAGAGAGTGTTGAGGTGACAGGCCTGGACTCCTTTAACTGCTCTTCCCCAACCAGCACCATGGTTCCCTCCCTTCTCCAGGGACCTTTCTAGATACCAGCTCCTTCTGACCCTGAGCAGACATCTCCATTCCCAGCCCCCTCACTGATGCTTTCAGCCTCTCCCTCCACTCCTTTACCCTTCATCCTGTAGCAAGGAGAAAACTTGCTACAATGCTGTTGGCATTGCAGCTGCCCCTTCTGAAGAAAATGACTTAAATTAGTGTTGCTGGAAGTGAGAGATCACATGAGTAGATGCCCTAGTCGAAGATGGACAGGACTCTAACTAGATCTGAGAGGACCCATCTACTCAAATAGGGGCTAAAGCCTGAGCCAGGTACTGGGCTGATGTAGCTGAAGCTAGGAGTTGAGCTCAGCAGACTGAGTATTGATTTAGAAAAGTTTAGGAGTTCCATTCCTGATGATGCTACTTGGAGAAAGGTCAGGGCAGTCCTGGGAGCCTCAGTTTCTGGATTTGGGAGATGTGGAGAGAAGAAGGGATTCAGTGCCCACCAAGGGTTTAGAAAACCTTTCTCCTTCTTAAGAATCCATCCTCCCTGCACCCCTCACCCGTGCAAGCCCACCCACACCCTCACCCACCCAGCCTCCTGGCATCCATCACATCTCAAGAAACTAGCAATGCCCGGAGCACATTCTCTGGGACTTGTCTAACCCAGTTTTCATTTCAAGAGAGAGTTAAGTTGCATTCTATGACTTACTTTATATTTACCTCTTCCTCTGGTGGGTGCCAGGCTGCTAGAGCCCCTCCACAATAAGCCTCTTTTCTTTGAAACAGAAAGGCCATTTGGCCCAGCCTAGAAGGAGTGGTCCCTTGAGCCCCTGGAGGAGCACCACCCAGGACTGGATCTGGCACCTTCCCCTGCCCCCCTCCACACGGGGTGTAGGGTGGGACCAGGCAGACCCTAGAGAAAGCAGGAGATGGGGGCCAGGGGAGTAACCCCTCCTAAAAGCGTCTCTGTAGCTAGAACTGGCAGAATAAGCCATGTTTCCTGGGAAAAGACCAGGACCTTTCATCTAAAATAGATTTTATGTCCTCTGCAAGAAAGGCTGAATAAGCAGGCATTGGGCTCACTGTGACTACAGTTGGGTGAGGGTGGTGAGATTTGAGAGGGACCTCAGCAGAAGAACTCTTCCTCTTTACCTTGGGGAGAGTGGCAGCTTACAAATCTGTATCAGCAGCAGCTAACTGAGACCCTTCTTCACCACAGTTCCCCCTCCACCAGTCATCACCAGGTTGCCAAAATTAGAGCCCTGATTGGATGACACTCTGCCCAGGGTCCCCTCCAGGTGGCAAAAGGCAGGCCAGATGTACCTTGCAAAATTCCAAGGCTGTCTTTGGCTCCCACATTCCCCTCCTCTTCCCCCTTCCTCTCATGCCACCAGGCCTTCACTCAGAAGTCTTGAATTCCCTGCTGAAGGGTGAAAAGCTCAGAACAGGCCCTACACATGGTGCACTTTGGGGCAGCTCAGGTGCTTCCTGCCTGCCTTCCAGTTCTACGGTGATGACTGCTGCCTACTGCTAGAAGGATACACCCCATCTAGGGAGTCTCAAGTGCACTTGGGCTCTATGTTTGGCCACAGAGCAACTGTGTGTGGAAAGGGCCCCTAGAGGCTGGAATGCCATGAGGTTAAGCCTGCCACTCTGGGGACAGGCTGCAGAAAGCCCCACAGGGCTTAGGGAGTACATCCATCCTCTCATCCTGGTCTTCTCATCTATCTTCTCACCAGGAGAAAAGTTGAGATAGAAAATTTGGATTTGAAGCAGGCAGTCTGAGGCCACTATTGGGCTCCTGCCCACAGAATTAAATAGGAGTTCCATCCACAGCCCAGAAACTGCATATTCTGACCATATAAACCCTGTGTAGCTGCTGGGATCTCTGCAATAAGTCTTCATATCAAAAGCCCAGAGCCCCTTTGCAATGCGATGTCACCTGTCCTCCCTCCAACGGGTGGAGTCTATGTTTCCGTAGACATCTACACCTTGAATCTGGGCCGTCCTTGTCACTAGCTTTGGGCAATAGAATATGGAGGAAATGCTCTGTGTGAGTTTCTGAGTCTTAGAAACTTGCAGCTTCCACCCTGGCTCTCAGCGCCCTTACTCTTGAATGAGGGGCTAATTGGAAAACCCAGGCACCCCAACTAACAACCAGAACCCACTGCCAGATACGTGAATGAAACCAGCATGGTCCTTCTAGCAGTTACAGCCACCGTCTGACGATTCACAGCATTAGTGAGCTCAGGCAAGGTCCTGTTACGGAACGGAGTTTGGTTCCCTCATCCGGGACAGCAAAGCCAAACACTGACATGGAGATTTGCAGTGGAAGAAGAAAAGGCAGTTATTGCAAGACACAGAGCAAGGAGAATGGGCAGCTATGGCTCAAGACCCAAACTCCTGATGACTTGCAAGCAAGGGTTTTTGTAGGCAGGGTACATTTCAGGAAAGTATAAGTTACAGGCAAAATCTTAAATCAATACCTGGAGGTTATACATTGATTTCTCCCAAAAAGGTGGGATATTTTGAAGCAGAGCCTTAGGTGAAGTCAGAGATTCTTTGACTTGCAATTGGTTGAGGAAATGAGGCTTTGTCTAAAACCTTAGGGTCAGTAGAAAGATATGTTAAGGCCTGTGAGTGTGACTATCTCCAGTCCCTTCAGGAAGAAATTCAGAACAGGCTCAGCGCCCGTAGCACAGTGGTTAGGGTGCTGGCCGTGTGCACTGAGGCTAGCGGGTTCAAACCCAGGCTAGGCCAGCTAACACAACAATGACAACAACAACAACAACAAAAATATATAGACATTGTGGCAGGCACCTGTAGTCCCAGCTACTTGGGAAGCTGAGGCCAGAGAATCACTTAAGCCCTAGAGTTTGAGGTTGGTGTGAGCTGTGATGCCACAGCACTCTACCGAGGGTGACAGAGTGAGACTCTGTCTTAAAGAAAAAAAAAGAAGAGGTTCGGCGCCTGTGGCTCAATCGGCTAAGGCGCCAGCCACATACGCCTAAGGTGGCGGGTTCGAATCCCCAGCCCGGGCCCGCCAAACAACAATGATGGCTGCAACCAAAAAATGGCCGGGCATTGTGGTGGGCGCCTATGGTCCCAGCTACTTGGGAGGCGGAGGCAGGAGACTCGCTTGAGCCCAGGAGTTAGAGGTTGCTATGAGCTGTGATGCCATGGCACTCTACTCAGGGGAATAGCTGGAGGCTCCGTCTCAAAAAAAAGAAAGAACAGACGGAAGAAAAGAAATTTAGAACAAAGAAATGCAGTCAGAGCTCAGTGTTCAGTTCCTCCTTACTTTAGATCTATGTGACAGCAACTGGCATCTTCCATCTGGTGGGGGTCCAGGTTTCTGAAAA